>JABMBT010030582.1:0-13935 GCA_018906895.1 Odontocolon sp. PSUC_FEM 10030002
AATAGAGGTTTTTCCATGATACTTAGATATCAACTTAGATATCAACAAGAGGTTGTATTTTTTGACTCAGGTTATGTCTCGAGTTTCTAGGTTCAACCTACAGGCTTCCCCCTACTCCAAATATATTATGCGAAGATACGAATAAGTAAGGGCGTAACGACTCCTAGAAGAGAAGTAGGGGGTTGAGGAGAGAGAAATCCACCCTCCATATTTTCCATACTTCTTAACGTCCCAACTTTCGATCGTATAACACCCTTTTACGGCGGATTAAAGTGCCTGAAAAATACCGATCTCCTTCCCTCTCTTTCTCTCTCCTCTTCTTCCGTACTTTCACGAGTTTGCGAACGAGGACAGCGAAGTAGCAAGGGAGGCTGTGTCGAAGCCTCTGAATTTTTTTAAGCCGTTGCAAAGGGACGCGTATCTCACGTAGGTGTAGAAAAAGCATCAATAACGAGAGACTGAAGCGAATATATGTATAGGGTGGGATATTTGAGAGTGTGGCATGTGAGCATTGAGACGAGGCGTTGACACGAGAGTTTCATGAAATTTCCACTTGTTACCCGTTCTCACCCTCGGATCCCATGCGTTATGCGTCTCGACACTTGAATTTTTTAAGGGCTGATAGACGACGGATGAAAAAAATTTACGATCCTCTTTCGAGATTTAAAAAAAAAAAAAAAAAAAAATGAGTACAGCTTTAAAGTTAGCACGTACTACAAACTACTAACTGAATGAAGATTGTACAGCAAGTGACATTAATTCCTTCCTCAGGTAGAGTGACTACAGTCATGAATGCAAATTTTTTTGTTCTTTCGTTTTCAGAGGTTTTAGAGTCAGTATAAAAGTTATTTCAAAATGCACTTGATCCCCTGAGAAATTTGAATTATTTCAGACACATGGTTCTCAATAATAATCTCTACACATTAGAAGTCACAAAGCAATCATGATATAACTTTGCGCATGAAGCGTAATCCTATACCTGTATCTCAGTTTTACTATCCAAAGTGATATATGGCGAGGGATTTGGAAAAAATCATTATTTCGTTCTTTGTGACATGACCAGCAATTTTTCATTTCCCTCAGAGCGAGCTATTTCATTCCCTTGAATTTCTCCACTCAATGTAGTCGGAGCTCCAGGGAAAGGCGTGCATTCAGCGGCCTCGGTCCAAATGGTCACGTGCGCTGCAATGTTCAGTAGTACCTACTCGTCGAGAACTATGTCTCTCTTTCGTTTTTCACCTCATGAGTGCGAATCTGAGAGAGCGAGAAAATATAAAAGAGAAAGAGAGTCGACGGATTCGTCTCCTCTCTCGTAGCAGATGATGGTATGGGTAAGTGCAGAGTGCTCCAAGTAGAACTGGTATAATACAAGCACGTCACTGCCTTCATCCTCTCCTTTTCTTAGATTCTCCTTTTCTTTCTCTCTTCTCGTCTGACTGTGTTAAGGGATGGTACGTTACGTTGGTCGCGACGACTCTACCCTAGAATGGCAAAACTTTTCGAGTGCACCTTTATACCTCTGGCATTCCTTCTGGCACTCCTATGCTCCTACTTCTCGTTGAGGTAGGTACCCAGTAGGGGTTATCCTTGGAAAATTACCGCGTCGGGATACCAGGAAGGTACCAGTCCACGTCATTCCAAACAAAATCTGCTCCAGGGTGTAGTGCATCAGTTCCAGTTTCCAGAGTGGTCTGCACGTGGTTATACAGCGCCCTCATGCACGATTATCCTCGACTTTGATGGTTATATAGCAAAGAGTACCTCGGCAGAACATCCGAGAGTAATGATGGTAGGTTATGCCTGAGATTCCTATAATATAAAGCTTTTTATTCACTACCGTTTCATTCTTTATGAGTATTTTAGCTTCCATGGGTCATTTTAAAGGAATCAAATCATCCTATCAGATTCCAATTTGTTTAATTCAACAGAAATATTCTACGGCAGAGAAAGAGCCCGTGTGAAGAACAGTGCTGCTAACAGTTTTTGAGCAGCTTTGGGTTTCTCATGAATATTTAATTTTTATTAAATTCGGCTGAAGAAGATGTAATACTCATGATTTCATTAAGAATTAAGGTAAGTTGTCTCATAAAGCCGAAAACTTCTGTGAAATTATGAACCGAGTGATTTCCTAAAAGCTGAGATATTTGTGATCAAAGTCAGTATCTTTTACTTAATTCCTGTAAAATTGGACCAAGCAATGACCGGTGATGAATAAGAAGGCGCCGAGAGTATGATGAGGAATAGAGAAGAAGATGATGAAGGCTAGGAAATGGAAACGGATTAGGAAGGGTGAACGAGTCGATCTATAAGGCAGGGGAATGAATTTCACGTTAACGGTAATCGGAAATCGAAGTGGTTTGTCACGGAAGTCGAGTCTTAAGGAAGTACCAGAAGCAGCATCGATTCCAGTACTGGTGTTTACGGTACAAAGTGAAAGGTTCAACGGAGGGTTGAATGGAGTCAGAATCTCCTCTTCCACAAAGTCGTCGCTGGCACACACCGAGGCAAAACGGTCTACGGGGATATAATTCGTTCTATCATTCTCTTCGATCTTTTTTTTCCTCCTTCATCTATCGTTCTTGTGGTATTGGTGAGACGTTCTTCGCTGGTTTCTTGGGTTCCTGGTTTGCAAGGTGGCAGGGGATGTCATTGGACGAGGTAGGAATGCTTGTGGTTTGATGCGAGTTGGAGTAGAGCAGAGGTTGGAAGAAAAGCTGGATTCTACTGGAGAAAGTGAGAGACTGGAGGAGGTACGAATAAGAGAACAGAGCGAGAGAGGAAAGTCAGATCGATCGGTGGAATTAATTTGATCGTTCCGCCGGAGAGGAAGGCCGAGGGTGAAACGGCTGATTTACGAGGTTACGACGTCTTTCCCTTTCGCTCGCAGCTCTCGGCGCCCGGCGTTCACCAGCCGAATGGGCGGCTGGTCCTGGCCTCGGCACTTCGTTTTAATTTCGCCCTCCAACGAGCACAGCTCGCTCGCGGTCCGCCCCGATGTCTTGGCGTGTGAGCGAGGGAGCAAGAACGCGAACGAACGCCTTGGCCATGGTCGTTTTTCCCGATTTGTTCGGCATTGGGACTTGCAACGGTCAGACAGCGAATAGCCAGGAACCTGCTGACCTTACCCCTTAAATCCTTGCATAGTTATTTTAAGAAACACGGTTGAACAGCTTTCTGTTCAATTTATGGATAAAAGGTTGCTGTTGAAAAATCTTACTACACCTTGTGCGATAAAGATGCTGCGAAGATCGAGTACATCTGTATTATCTAAAGAAGGGTCGCAAACTTTTATCTTTTCCCGTCGTTTGCTTTTCCGATTTCCCTTATGCTGCAGTTCAACAAAAAGTCTCCAACACCATCTTCCTCTTCAGCCCAACTTTTATCCTCCGAATTTCGTAAAAACGTCAATGTGATAAAAGCGTTGGTTTGGTTCTTGTCTTTTTACGGAAGTTCCAACACGAGAGGGTCAATGAATGACTTGGAGCGGTCGTATCTTTCCCGACTTCTACACGTGCGTAGGATTCACGGTTAATGGGGCGCGGCACCCTTTAGGGCAATTTTTCCATAGGAAAGACAAAAATAAGGGCTTCTTCCAGGATTCCTTCTGTCAGTGGGGGGCCATTCAGCATTTGTCTCGATTATTCTTTTTCGATAAAACGGGTTTTGGGATGTAGGTCGACGAGCCTGAGGATAATCCTGTATGATGGTGATGGTGTTGATGATGATGATGATGGCTCTAATAACGCTGATCAGCCAGAGAGCTTTGACAGTGATATGTGAACTTGTGCTGTGCTCGGCAATTTCCGTGATTCTGTGCCACGGAAGAGTTCGTTTTTTCTACGCCACACATCATAGTCACTAACTCAATCAATCCACGTCCTACAGAACGACTGTTCTACTACCCAGTAGTACGTTTCATCAGTGCTTGTCTCTTCTTCTTTACTGCTAGCACAGTCATAACATATTATAGTCATAGGTACTGAAACCGAAGGTACTGAATCTCTGGATCCATACCATACGTTCTCATTTCCCTCGCACGCACATTTTCTCTCACTTTTTTCTTCTCCCACTTGACACATCCATACTCATTCCATAAATAAAACCACTGTGAGTGTTGTATTCTAACCCTGTACGTGTTCCAATTCCGACTATCAATCCCTCTGCACTCTACTCCATTTGAATCATTCATTCGATTGTTCTGGCTCGCGTTCATTATTAAAATGTACGATCTTTCGTTGATTGGATTTGAGGGTTCGGTCCTAGTAACGGCAATAACGCTAGAACCAAAATCACAAAATGTGTTGCTATTGTATGGCCACGCACTGCCCATAAATTGAAACTGAAACAGGCTGAGAATCACTCTCATCTCTCCTTCACATAATTCTTTCTCAGTGATCCCATTTCGCTTTCTTAATTTTTTATGTTTACAATGTACTATTCTCAACAATCCATTGCAACAGATGAACACCACCACTCATGGCAAAGTAGCAAAACCAAGTACCAGATGTTACATAAAGTAATAACCAACAACGTCCAAAAGATGTGGTGAATACTGAAACAACCATACAAACATATTTATGGGTAAGGTGAAAAGAAGGTATGTTTTCAAGAGGGTGCATCCCGGAGTCTTACGAATAGTTGAGCAGACCAGGTCTCTTCGTGGCTCACGACATGAAGGGACGATAGTGCATAGTTGTCGGAAGTCAAGGGGGTTGCCGTCGTTTCGCTGGTGCGCCAGCAAACGGGTCACTTCCGGCCTGGTTCTCTGCTTCCGCATCCGGTTCCGCTTACCGTTTCCGCTTTTAATACCCGTTGGCTAGCTGCCGCTTGGTCGTACGTGCAGTTGCAGTTGCTGGTTGCGCAGAGGTTGGTCGTGGCATTGGTGTGGCATACTCATGCTGGGGAGGTGCAACTTCGTTGCTACCATTCCCTGGCTCCTTTTCGCTTTCACTCTCTCTCTCTCTCTCTGTCTCTCTCTCTCACTTTGGGGCTGGTAATTCACACTGTGCGGGGGGTCGGTTGGTGGTTACATGCCGAACCAGTGAGAAAGGACAGAAAGAGAAGGATCGCCATAGCGTGAATGGCATCATGCTTTCTCTCTCGTTCCGTACCCTCATCAAACAGGCAACGCTTTTCGAGACTTTGGCTCAGCAGAAGCAGCAACGGTGCGCAACCGTCTTTCTCTTCTGTGCTCTCTTTTCCACACTCCCGAAGCTTTCTGTGTGAGCCACCCCCGAAGCGATACCGACAGCCCTGAGTAGTACACTCGTTGGGTCACGTTTGTCACTGCAATTTACACGAGTGCCGGTCCACTCCTCTCATCCGCTTCTAGGTATGCTCCTCGTACGGAGAATTGAGGCCTACAGGAGAATTGTGCAGAGGCTGTGACATGCCTTGAGAATCTCCGACGTCATCGCAGACTCGTTGACGACCCAAAGTCGCCGAAGTGAAAATACGAGAGTATGAGATATGGAACTCGGGTAAAAATCGGAAGTGGAACGTGTTAGGTCTACCGATTTTCTCGTAATGTCTCTTTTTTTTGACAGTAAGAAAAATACTCGACTTGCAAGAAAAAGAGAAAAGGAAGAAGAAATGACGAGCGTCAATACTGCAGTCGCGATGACGTCAGTAAAATAAAAAGAGTTATGGTCTGTAGCATATTATAATGTGGCTTAGCGTTAGTAAGTTCAACGTAAACTTGAGAACAAGGAGATTCGAGAGTACCAGACCGTGAATTTTCTTAGAACTTTGGTTCTTAAAAATATACGTGTATTCTACTATAGAGAAAAGCCAAGAATAATGACAAAGCCTTCGAACCAATGGTAAACGATCAGCAAGTTTTCTCAGTCCTAGGATCTTGACAAAGATAACGAAAAGGAGGCTTCCATCTCACAAATAGACTACAGTATCGCGAAGTGATAAACTTGTACCTTGCGTTCGTTCTCTTTACCGTTGAATTCCTTCTCTGCGTTATGTTTCAAGTACTTCACCCTGGTATTATGGGTACTTTGCCAAGTACCTTGTTGGCAAAGGTTTGAGGAGAGACAAGTAATGAAGACGATAACATGTGGCGGAAGAAGAAAACAAGTTTACTTTATTATTTTATACGCATTTATAGAGTATGTTACAGAGAATATGAAACACCAACATTTCTAGCTTTGATGTGCCTTTCATGCCGTCTTAGAAATGCATCTGGTTTGTAATACCATCAGAATTATCCTAAAACGATGAGACCTTTGGGACTCGTCTGGATCCAACTGCCATCAGTTTCTCCTATATATCATCTTCGTTCTACGTTATCAGTTGCGACAGGTACTTATAAATATTAGATATTATCACGATGAGACAAACGAGGACGAAGACAAATCGCTTGTTTAACTACCGTGAAGAACGCCGAGAAGAATCTTTTAGTTCTTTGATAAAGTTACGAAAGATATCAGTTGTTTGTAATTAATCGCATCGGTCCAATCTTTCCTATCGTAAGCAACGAAGTGAATAAATTAGATACAGTTGAGAAATTGCCAGCATCTTGATTCGTCTTTTGACTTCGAAATTAACGACAACAAGAACAAGTGAGAAAGAAGAAGGGATGGACAAACTCGAAGAAAGAAAATCGGTTCTTCATGATTATCCGCTCGTTCAGCCTGAAAGTGGTTTAATTAAATATTACCGGCCAAAGGTAGCCGAATCGTGGGTGGAGGAGAGAAGATAATCGCATTTACCAAGCTACTCTGTGAAGTGAGCAATGACGAGGGGGATCGAATGGCGAATGAACGAAAGGTGAGCTACGGTACGGCATCGAGTTGAAATTTCGTTTTGCAAATATCACTCTCTGCCATTGCACAGTCTACTTTGATGTCGGTCGACAAACGAACGGTCTGACGAATGGGCTAAAAGTGGGTTCAAACCGGACAGAGGTTCATCCTTCGATCTTTGATATTACCGCTGAGACCAACTTTTAAATTAAAAGTCATCCCGGTTTAACCGAAAGTTTTTGCTTATTCGTAAAGCCTTCGCTCCGTTGGTCAGCCTCCGGTGAGTTCAATTCTACACTTGATGGAGAAAAAAAAAGTACATTGACAGAGACAAAGACTGAGAAGAAGACTAGAGATGCAACCACTTTTTTCTCATTTCCGGCTTTGAAACTCAACAAATTTAATTTCCATAAATCCGTTACAGCGTTTAGTGATGCCGTGTTAATCACATGAAGGGCTGCACCATTTGATTCTTGGACTGTGAGACGAAACCCAGTGACGGTGTTGCACCTGATTCAAGTTTATAAAACACTTATGCAGGTACATAAATTACTAACATTAACATTCATGCGTATAAGATGCGGTCTCATAGTTCTGGGAATTTTTACTGTCTTCGCAGCTTCTATAATCAGAGTTACATATCTATAATCCGCATGTGTGCTGTATCTGCATACTATACTGCTGGAGAGGCAGACAGACTGACAAGAAATAGCATATGTGGAATACCGCAGACTATAGCTACAGTAAATCGAGTGCATATTACTAGTAGCAGGATTAGACATTTATGTTCCAAATTACTGTCGTGCACCGTTATAGCATTGACAGAGAGAATGAGATGGCGAGTAGAGAGTTATTGCCAGCTCTCGATGAACTTAGAAATAGATATATATATATATATTGCCATAACCGTAGTCAGAAAGATATATATAGCCATAATCATACAGAAGCCAAGAGCCAGTAATTATTTCCTCATCGCTTGAGCTTTCATGTGGAGTATTAATCAAATTCGAATATATGTGCGTTCGGATATCATCTATCATCTTTGAACAAGCACATAGGACTTCGTGTGACTTGTGTGAGCAAATATGGGGCAAAGTTTCGTGGTTCTAACATCGCCGTAAATGCACATAAGGAAAAGAAGACGAGGAGTTCAATTTCAAATCTCGGTTTCTATAGTCCTCCCCCCCCCTTGGGCGGTAAGAACCAAGTACTGATATAGAGGAAAATGGTGTTAAATTTTGCGGTAAAATTGATATTTTAAAATTTTTTTCTGATGTTCTGTTATTATTCATTTGGATTTCAGAAAAATCTCTATAATATTCGTAATCAGCGGAAAATTCCTGATTAAACATGACCTTACGATTCCATTAAAGCTTCAAATAAAAAATGTCGACTCCCCGAGGCAGAGGTTCGGCTTAAAATAAAAATAAAATCGCCTCTTCGAAGTTCGAACATTTCAGTCAATTTGTTTTTTTTACTAGGTTTAAAAAACTGGTATTAGAGTGTAAAGATTAGCTTAGATCACTACTTAGATTCTGTTATCAAAAAATAATGAGGTAGGTATAACGACTGGTGTGGCGTATTAAAAGTTTACTCACTAGAATGTGAATTTTGAATTCCGCCAAATTAATATTGTCTATATTCTCATTGCAATGAATGTAAAATTAACCAATCATTTCTCGTTCAGCATTTTTGTCTCTCTACCAGCTATTACACCGATGACCTTTTTTGCATCTCCATCTCATTAACGTAGCTTATGGTAATTACTAGATTCTCGAGTTCTGGAAAAACTTGTATTTTCACAAAACTCTACATTTTTTCTAACTACAATACATTCTCATTTTACAAAGGTTTATCCCTCTCCATGTCATATGCAATATTGCGCTACCGTCCCGTATATCTTTGTTTGCCTACTGCAGCTATTTCCAATATTTAGTTTCGTGCTTCCATCTTGTTAATAGACGCACCTCATTCCAACATATAGAGGTCTACATATATTAACGTTTCGGAATTCAGAATTGCATACGTCCAGGTGTTTCGATCCAGCCTAAATCATGAAACATATAAGCCTCGCTGTAGCGAAACAAGGAGAGAGAAGCAGAATCCGTATGGCGGTTTCTCGATCGTACAATTATCTGCTAGCAAAGCGCATAATAGATCGACGAAGCCTCAAGGTATTTTCGTAAAGCCCTCATTCTGTTTGCAGTATATCTTCTAATTACAGGTGAAATGTAATCTGTGTATCGTGCTGTACGCAGGTGGACGCTGTGATAAACGTATCTGGACACGCATCAGTCGAATGGAATTGTTCACGCTCAGATATATTAGAAGCTAGAATGAACGTTCTGTAGTCGAGGCACAGGAAATGGTAAAGGACGATTGCGTGAGAAACGAGCAAGCAGAGACGTCTCTTTTAGCGTCACACGCAACTATATTCGCTATCCAATTTCTGCCTCTCTCTCTGTGAAACTCTTCGTTACTTGCGCTTTATTTTCCATTGTCCAATAAGGGTTCAAAAACAGAACCGAAAAGGCTGAAGGATCACGAGACCAATGCCTCGTTAGGACTCATTCGTACATTAAGTGGTGCTGATATACACCATCCTCTCATTTTCCGAACGAAGAAAAGGTTCCAGGGCATACCTAAAGGCCCCGCATCTTTCCCTTTTGTTCATTCCCTTTGTCTTTAGTCGTGTCTGTGACGAATGATGATAGTTGACGGCCAAATACGGGAGATAAAAAGGCAGAGGAATGTGGATAAAGAGTGGGAGAGAGGAGGAAAGGATGAGCCAAATGCCCGACCATGCGATCTTTTCTTGGAATTAATCATCACCGAGGTAAAAGTCTGAGAGCACTGGAAAAGTATATAGTAGCGGACTTTGAGAAGGTTCACAGGATGTCTTTGGAGTTTCAGGGTCTTTATTTAATGTTCACGATCGGAGGTCAAGCACATTGATCTTTTATCGGAATTTAGTTTCCACTTTACCACTGAGTACCAACTTCTCTTTAGAAAGAAGTTTACATTTCACCAAGAGGTTTAAAAAGCGTTTAACGACAAAGACGATAAAGTCAATTGGGACGAAAAATAAAGAGACAACGTTTACGACAATGATGGAAGTTAATAACAATAACAATGATAATAATAATAAGATTATTCTCGATTGAGTACAGATAAGACAAATTGAGGCTGGCAAAAAATACATCTAAGAGTAAAAAAAATAAAAATATAAGTCGAGACAGAGGGAAGATGATAGAAGATTCTTTTCGAGTGTAAGTTGGCTGGAAAGTCTGGTGAGGAGCCAAAAATGGCCACAAAGTGATTTGGTAAGAGTCTGATACTCAAGCCCTCGTTCTCATTTTCCTCTTCGCAGAAGCAGTTGGTATAGTGTCCTCGGGACTTCTGTAGGCTCGACGGAGAAGTGGAGGAAATCCTTGAATTTCTTGGGAAACCTTCAACCAGTGAAGCAGAGTCTGGAAAGCTATGCTCTCGGGATTCCAAGTACGTTTTCTCTTTAGCTCTATCGCTCTTTCGTCGTATGCGCTCTTTCTTCGTCGTTCTGTAGTCGAGGAGCCAACTGTGCGGTTACCGAACCACCCATCATTCCTCAAACGACCTACAGGTTGGCGTGACCCCGACATCTTTCGAGCTGCCCTGCTGTTCTATCTATCAATCTATCTATCTGTCTATCTTTCTCAAGGTCACGAAGGTGGCTTTAGTCATACGACGAAATGCCTGGCACTAAGCAGACACGTATGTTGTTCCGTTACGTGCGATGAAAGTACATTGATT
Organism: Odontocolon sp. PSUC_FEM 10030002; assembly: GCA_018906895.1. Classification (NCBI taxonomy): domain Eukaryota; kingdom Metazoa; phylum Arthropoda; class Insecta; order Hymenoptera; family Ichneumonidae; genus Odontocolon; species Odontocolon sp. PSUC_FEM 10030002. The sequence continues at coordinate 10,545 of JABMBT010030582.1, forward strand.
AAAATTAAAAGAAAAGTCCATTCACGACTCCTTGGGTTCGCCAGATTAAAACGCTTTGCACATCGCTTGGATATTCGTAGACAATAGAATAATTAAATATCGCGTGGCAGCCTAGGGACTTGTCGGTCACTCTCGCGCCTATCCCCCCGTACTGGTCGCAAAACAACAGTTTTAATTTGTTTACACTCTTCATGTGTGTAAAACGCAGACTTAGTATGTGTTCTCTCAGAGTGTCGCGAGTGCCCTGTAAACAACGTCTTATTGGATCAAGTCACATACGAGCACGGTGGATAAAGATAAGCACACAAGAATAAACATATCAGTGCTTCCTGTTTACTTTATACACAGGCTGTACGCACAAGCTACCGAATACATAGTGGCATAGACGAGTCAATACACACAGGATTAGTCGATGCAAAACCCGAAGGAGAGAACGTCTATCCTCGAAAGAGCTCAAAGAGCACAAAGAAATAGCGTCCTCTGAGACAGCACAAGTGATGAGAATAAAGATAACACTGATGGCAACAATGTTTGTTTATATGGTGCGAATTGCAGGAGATCCGTTTTCTACTTGAATCGAGAGCCAACTGAATCTATCTTTGCTAGAGCATCCCTATTTATACGCTCCGAGGTCCAATCAGGAGGGAGGCGCTATACAGTGTATGAGAAAGAGAGAGATGGAGAGAAGTCCCAACCGGAGCTCCAATCAGATGTGACCACGCGGCACCGGTTGCGCAGCTTCTCGTCGCAGAAGCGCGGGAGTTTGTGAGATTTCAAATCTACACGAAAACGTTATTTGAATTAATGATAAGATAAAAAGCAGTGTTGCGTTCTAACTCGATTATTGGAAAATTTCTTATATATGCTACGACAACTTTCCGACCGTTGCAAATTCGTCCTGCAAAATGTACCTTGGCATTTACCTCGAGTGAACTTATGAAAGAATGGGAGAAAAAAAACGAGCGTGGGCTATCTCTTTCAGATTCTCGCGCGATACATAAGACGCGCTTCACACATTATCCCACCTAACGTCTATTTATAGGAGATGAACGTCCGCAAAATATAAATAGAGCAAAACGGAAACTGTCCAGTCGATTCACAGCGTTCGCTCTCGTTCACTCTGCTTTTCTCCGTCGTTAACGACTAACCTTACTCCGACGGTTGGTTGCTCGATGCGGTTAAACGTCGATCGAAGTATCGAACTTGTTGTCGCTTCGCTGGGGAGGCAGAGAAGCCAACACGACAAGGTGATGCGGGCCCGATAAAAGGTGCAACAGTAATAGCGCTGGTAGTGCCAGTCATATACACACATATACGTACATATTTGATAGTATCTACGTACGTTAGCAAAAGCCATCAGCAGACACTGGCGCGAGGAAAAGGTGAAGGAGAAGGAAATCCCAACAAAAAGTGTGACACACCCATTAACTCTTTGACGCATACATTTTTTTCTTATATTTTTCATCAGATTCGAATTCGGCGATCCAAAATATCCCTAAGCATGAAGTTTCAAGTACATCGGTTGGTAATTGGTGCATTTATTTTTAATTCAAAGAGGTGCAAACACCGGTGTTACACTATGCTTTAAAGGGTTAAAAGCATTCAAAATATACGTCAAACACAAAATATTACGTAAGTAAAACACGAAGTGAATATACGTAATACAAAGTATTTTTTACTCAATTCAATTAGCTTCCATCGCATTCTTTAACTTTCCTGTCTCCATTAAAGTATTCATTACATCTGGATGTTGAGCAACACTGAGCTTCGTACTACGAAAAACGAAAAAAAAGAGACATCTCGGCTATCAAATGTTTTTTTGGCCAGAGGGAAATGTTGGTTATTCAATAAAAAGTAATTCATTTGCACACTCTCTTCTAGGTTTTACAAACAAATTCAATGTTATGACTGTTTTTCTGTTTCTAAATATTTGTTCGGAGACTACATATGAGCTCACTATTATTGCAGGTGTTTTTAGTTGAGTGCAAATAAACTTTCAACAACAATAGATTATAACTGGACTATAAAATATCAAATATGCATATATGTTCCCAGAAATGGAAACAGTAATCATTCCCATCAAATCACACGAATAACGTTTATCTTGTCATTCCCACTGTTATCTTGAATGATATGTTACAAACAACTCTTTGATATTTCGCATCGAGGAGATCAAATTTAAGCGTCAGAATCGATTAGTACATTGCAACTCGTTACTATACACCTCGTTGCTCACGAAACCAATGCGTCACGCAATGGTGACTCTATTCAGAATCAGAAAATTGACAGTGGATTATATAGACATGAGAGGAACAGGACGAGGTGCGAGAGGACAAATATTCTAGCTCTCGGTACACGAGTGAATTCGAATCAATCTCGAATCGACGAGAGAGTGGCCTCTATTATATTCTGACGCGATTTCATGGATAATCACCAGAGTCGAGCTTGTTATCGAGGTTTATCGAACGTGGGCTTCTACATCCAACGTTATAACGTCGAGCCAGTCGACCAGGAGTAGAGAGCGCGGTTCCCTTTCATTCAGCAACGATAAAGTTGAAATTGATTTATAATTGTGGTCAACCTAAAATCCCTAATACTTTCAGCTTTGTCTCTGTGTACTTTTCCGTTTACACAAATTTTCACTTTGTACTTTAAGTATATGGTCGTTAGTTTAGAATGACAAAAAATCAACACAGATATGAGAAAAAAAATGCTGTGAGTCACAGTAATAAAAGGGAGAAAGGGGGGAAGTATGAGAAGAGAAAAGGGCTTAGAAAAATCGTCCTGGGGATACCGGAATAATAGATGAGTCGTATCACAAGAATCCACCCTTGAATCTACCCTCTTTTGTCTTCGATCTTTCTGTGCTTCCAAGAGCAGATATCGGAGGTATCGGAAAATACTTCGAAGGAAAACTTGGTTGCCTGCCTTTCCGAAGGATCGAAGGGGTTAAAGTTAGCCAGCATCTAAATTTCATCTTTGGCGCTTATCCCTCTGGAATTGCTTATGTGATTACTGATTAGCTTTAACAACCATCAGACAGACACGATCTTAGGAGATCAGCTTTGCTGTATGAATTTTTCCCTCTCTCACTTTTTTCTATTTCACTCTCACTCACTTTCTCGACTCTCGAACGACAACGCAGCGTCTCTCGTGTCACCAACGTGACGAATTGCGTCGTTTTATCGGAGAGTAGAGCCTCGGCAGCCTCTCGCATCATCTCACGCCTTCTCGTAAAGGCGATAAATCAAAATCATCGTTGAGAACTTGCGACGAGCGATCTTCTCGTTGCGTGGGCAACGAGACGCGAAAGAAAAAGGCAAAACGTAGGACTCCGAGTGGAAACGACGAAAAATGTTAAAATAAATAAATGTTATTATAAATTACCAAT
>JABMBT010030693.1:0-13921 GCA_018906895.1 Odontocolon sp. PSUC_FEM 10030002
AGTTATTTATATATTCTTAATAATCAATACTTGATAGAGATAAAACATTTTGCCTCGGGTTATTAGAGAATCCAAAAATTCGCGCATATGTTGATTCTCTTTTTATCCTCGACAACTGCAAAATAGAACATATACAGAGAGTTCCAGACTAAAAGCAGGATAAAAATAGAAGACTTAAGGAGGTCTCATTTTTCGATTCGGATATTCTCAATGTAAAAACGAAAGTGGGACTAATTCGCGAGAAACTCATAGAAACGAAAAATAAGAATAGTCTATTCTGGGCATTTATCATGAAAGGATCATGAATAGTTTCTCTCGTTTTCCATAAAAAAAAATGGCATTTTACGTGATTTGTCCGCAAATGTCACGGGCAATTCAAATCCCGGTCGTGTATATCCAGGGTAGCAAAAATACACTACTACTACAACTACAATACTACTACAATACTAGATATACGGTTCCAAGATGTCGACCGGTGGTCGTCCTGTTCTTCATGTTGCTGGTAGAATATCGATGAGTTCGAAATAATGAAAAAAAAAAAGAAAAAGTAAAGCTGCGACGCGAATCGAGAGTATATACGTTCTAGTATCCACTAGTATGTACTTTTCTCAGGGTCTGATGTAGTGTATCGAGTAGGTAGGATGTCTCTGGGTTTTCCGGTTCTTCCTCAGTGGCTTCGAGAAGAAAGATAAAAAGTCCTGGCAACCGTCAGCTAGCCGATACACCCATAAAAGTATACCACAAGCCGGGAATACATATGTTTCGTCACTGAAATACTCGGTTCTACATTTTGCAGTAGCAGTGGGAAGTCGTGAAACGAGTTTCAGAAAACAGTATCGACTCGTAAAATATAACATTGCAAGAGAAATAAAATGTATCGCTCTAAAACCGTGTACCACTAAAATGCATGAAACTAAGTGACGATCATTTGCATCGATAAAAATTGCAAAATTATTCAATAACTTGTGCAAAAATTGAGGTCAAGAATAGCTTGACCTTCTCGAAAAAAGATACTTGAGATGTTTCATGCGCTTTCAAAAAAAAAAAAAGGAAAAAAAAATCAGGTCAGCAGAGAAGTGATACTCGAGACTGGCAAGCAAGAGTAGTATATGAAGGTGATATAAAAGGGTAGAAAAGGAGCATGTAAGAGTGCACAGTTGCTGGAAGGAAAAGGGGAACGGAAGCGTGAAAGACGAACAAGAAGAACGAGCCTTGCGGCATATCTTTTTGTTCGTCGAGCATCACTTTTGCATTCACACCCCTAACACATGTCATACCTGTACTATATCATTCTCTATTACAGAGATATGTCTTGTACAAAGTATATAGATGTGTCAGTAGCTTGCAGGGTTTGAAAAACCTGGAGATATACAACGATAGACGCGGTGTCTTTATTAGTGATGCAAAATTATGGTCACTTTAGAAATGCATTGAATGACAGCGTAATGACAGTCATCGGCGAGTATCATATGCTTGGTCATACGTCACACAAAAAAAAATGATAAAGACATTTATTTGCTGTGCATAAGCGCATGACAGTAATTTTTTTATCCCTCATAAGCGACGTTCAGTTACGTTAAAATACCCTGTCGTTTCAGAGAGTGGCAATACAAATCTTCATCGGTCCTTCATCTAATCCATTTTATGGGCAATTAAGTTGAAAATGGCTAATCATTGATCGGTGGCCAACGACTGAATCGCTTAGCCTCTAACTCGAGCTAATACTGCACGCTGTTTTGTGCATATGTGTATACATGTGTGAGTTCATCTTGAAGTCTTACATCCCCTGAACGGCACCCTTAGCAAAGAGGGTTCGTGCCACGATCAATAAGGGGTAGAGAGGAGTACGTACACCACGCTTCTGAGAACCAAGAAAGGTATAGTAGTAGGTATACCAGAGTAATGTATAGAGTCGTGCTGTGTGTAGTGTTGGGGATGGAGGACTTGGTCCGTGGGCAAGCAACTTGAGGAGCAAAGCGGAAGAGGGGGTTGATGTGGCGCAATGTTGAGTGTAATGGTATAGTGGTAGTGGAACTAGCAGCGGTACCAGCAGATCGGAGGTGGGCTACGGGGGTCCGGAAGGTTTCTCGTAAGGCAGAGGGTGAGACTGCTGTCGTAAGGCAGAGTCTAGGGTAGGCAGAGGGTGAGATTGCTTCTCGGGATTCCGTTGCTCCGTGTATACAGTAAACTGTACTATAGTACAACATACTATAGTACATAAGAGCTCTCTGTATACGGGTAAGGAGAATGAAAGGCTAGTAAGGGTAGTATAGGTTGTGTAAAGGAGAGTAGAGACGAAGAGGAACGGAAGAAAGGAGATGGAGACTCGGGGTTCGCAAGGGGCCACACGGTATTGGGGTTGCTGGTGGTTGGAGCCATGCCACGAGGCCATGAGGGTGGTAAGTGAGTGAGCGACTCCTTCACTATGGCGCCTGCCTACGCTTCATCCCCAATCCACCCCCTTCTTAGACTCGACGTCGTGCCACTGGCCGCGTCTTGCTTCCTCCTTCCTATTCAGCCATCCTCTTCTTCGATTTCCTTTCAACTTACACTGCGCGTCGCCTTCCGGAGCTTCTTCGTTTCCTCCTTCTCGCACCCCCGAGGCGTTCTCAAACCCCCTGAACACCACTTTTAAGGATATATATATCCGGAAGACGACCACCGAGCGTCACCCACCGCCTTGCAGCCAGCAGCCGGCAGAAGCATACTATCTCTATATATACAATAGTCCCATCCTCCTTCTTCAACTCTATCTTCATCTCTACCTACCTTTCTTACTTCCTCTAACGCCATTTCTATACATCTCCTTTCTATTCCCTTCCTACTACCCTTTCTACTCCCTGTCCTGCGTGCTTCACTAGCTTTATCCGGTTCTCTCTTGCACTCAGTCAACCCCTCGAGCAGCACGGCTGCCAGCCTGTTTTCCTATTCCTCACTCCAGCTAGACGGTGCGCTCCGCACCAGCTAGCAGCGACCCCCCCAACCTCTAGGAGAAGGTGGAGAAGAAGACGAAGAAGGAGGAGGTTACGTGCCGAGTCGCCTCTCTCAAGACCCCGCAAACCCCAGCTGGTACAAGATTGCACCCAGTGATTCTCAAATCATTCCGTCACTCTTCATGTTCTCCGCACATAGAGCAGTTAAACTTTGGGAACTGTATGACGATTTGTTTTCCGACAGATTTTCCGATATTATCTGTGCTATATTTTCCAATCTCTGACACTCGGTAAATAAATTCCATGAAATTGGACCAGATGCTTGAAAACTATATAAAATAAAATAAGAAATTGTATCGACCGATTTTGTGGTTCTAAATCTCACTTTTAGCTCTTCGTATTCCTACTTTTTATTTTATGTCTCTGCTGAACTTGCACGTATATCTACATGAAGAGGTATAAAATTACAAACCCTCATTCTCTATTCTCCGTTACTGTTTTAGTATTCCGTAGGGGACGACTCGTGTCTGTCGACCTCGGCGCTCACCCCCTTTTTTTCGTACCCGTAGCCAAGCGCTCTCGTCCAGGAAGAAATTTAGTATTTTTTCCCTTTGATTTCGAGGTGTTGTCACTAGAGAGGGCGGTCTGGGATGACTGGGGGGCTGGGAGGTGAGAGATTTCAGCGAGTTTTGCGAGGTTGCTTCGACGTGTTGAGAGAAAAAGCGTCGCGCCCGTGTCAAAGGAGATCCTTCGCAGTCCCCGGCATCCGCCAAGTTCTTCTTTTACACTCGCGCCGACGAGTGGAAAAGCAGGAGGAGCACCACCATCAGCATCAGCATCAGCAGCAACAGCAGCAGCAGCAGCAGTAGCAATAGCAACAGCTTTTCGCTTCGTTCACGGAGTTTCGTCGCCACGGTTGTCGGCGCCGCTGGCAGTGTCGTCGGGGATGAAGAGCGCGCGTACAGGGCGAAAAATAAAGTAAAAGAAAAAAAATGGCGAAACGAGCCGGGTGACGCGAGGGTATGAGAGGAAAAAAAGCGAGGAAAATTTGCGACGTCTCCCGAATTATTTAACGACTCGTCGTAAATACGAGCGTTCTCTACCTCCCTCGTTCTCTTTTCATCTTTTTCTATCTGTTTTTCTGTCTTTTCTCTCCGGCGTTTCTCTGTTGGCGCGGATATACAGCGTGTATCCCTCGCACTCTATTCGTCGTCGCTCTTTCCCTCTTTTTCTTTCTACCTTCGTTCTCGCTTTTTCCTCTGTCAGCCCCTCGACTTTTTCGCGACACTCCAACCCCCAGTTTTCATCCCTGTTCACTTCCCCCCGGCTTGTTCTCTGTAGCCTCCTCTTGCTGTCTCGCTCTTTTCACCCCCTCCCCCCGCCCTGTATCTCTGTCGTTCGCGTATCCGGTCCCTGCGGTGGAATTTGCATTTTTAAATTAACTCGCCTCTGTTTGCAGCTATCTCGGCCAGAGGCGCCGGGGGTTTTACAATTTTATGCAACAGCGCCCCTACCGCGAGTGAGCCAGCTCGTCCCCGACGTCCCACACTCACATTTCGCTAACACCCTCCCACCCTCCGTCTCTCATTCCTACCTTTCATCCCTCTTTGCCTCTCTGGTTGCTTCGCCTCACTCCCCTGACCACGTAGCGCGAACTCGGGTTATCGACATTATCATTATTATTATTATTGTTATTACTCCGCGTTAAACACGAGCACGGTGGCGAATATAGCGAACCGCGTCACGTCGATACTCTCTCCGTTGATGCTGCAGTTGCATCTGCTGATGCTGGTATTGCTACTATGCGGTGGATACTAGTTGTACCGGTGATGCTATTGCCCGCGTCACGATTCATCCCTACCGCAATTTCGTACGTGAGCTCGTCCCACGCGCATTGTCGGAAACACGGTGCCTGTACTATATATTATTGTAGGTACGTGCCTACTGCATACACAAATACAGTTATGTATCAATATTGTACACACGGATAGTTTAATCGTGCCTAAATTGATAAGTGTACAAGATTGAAAACATTTTAAGTATCGTATAGAAATACAAATGAAAATGATACAGGACTAATTATTTAAAAGGGTAAATTGTTGGAAAGGTAAAGAATTTTTGGAATGATTTTTCCATGAACTCTGACTTTATAGTTTTTGCACGGCAGACGACCCTTGCACAAGGAATGAGGGATACGTCAAAGAGATTGGAAAAAAGTGGAAAGGGACAGCGGGGACACGGTAATTGAAAAGCCCTCGGTGATCTTGATCCTCTACCTGCTTTCATCTCTGCTGCTGCTGCTGCTACTGCTGACTCCAAGCTTGAAACAGAACGGACTGGTCCTACGTAGCCGGCACCCTTTTATCTCGATTTCTCTTTCTCCGTCTATTCCGTTCCTTCGTTGTTTTTCTTTTGCTTGTTCGTTCTATCCATTCTGGTACCACCCGGGGCGAAAAAAGTGCGGCAACAATACCCACGAGGTGCATTCTCGCGCGGTTATACCGACGTTCGTTCGCTCGCGCGCAGTTTAACGAATGGCTTCGTAAAGCCAGCCGCGCCCCGCCATGCTTCTTTGAGGTCATTACACAACGCAAAAAGCGGCGTTAACACGGCCACTGCCCACGGCTTGTAAGGAGAAAAAAGAAAGAACTAACTAAAGAGGAAAGAGAGAGAGAGAGAGAGAGAAAGACACGGCCGTCGACAATCGAGCCACTGATTTATGGTGGCTGTACCGGAAAGCCACGAGAGCCGCCATAGCGCCTGGACCAAGTACCCGCGTTAGTGGAGAAAGAAGAACTGAGAGACTGAGTTTGCTGTGAATTCTCTTTACAAACAGGCGATCTCAGAAGCTGAAAGGACACCAAGAAATAACGACCAATGACATTCTCACTTTTAATCTTTTCTTATGATTTTTAGTTCCTCAAAGAGGAAGCTTTGTTTTCATGGATTTATTTTCGAAATGTTGTTGGCAGACTGAAATCGGAAATAAAATATCCGGATGTGTGAGGGTAAACGTTTCGCGGACGCGTTTCCAACATTCGGGATCGAAATTTGTTTTTAAATGGAGATTAGAAGTAGTAGTATCCCTTTTCACGTTGACGGAGATCCAACGATTGTTACCGACTGATTGAACTCGAAATGAAATTATAAAAAACTGGAACTTTAACGCAACGCTCAATGCACAAATTCCGCGTTCAGGTTAGGATTTTGACTTTTAGATAAAAAGAAAGTATGCACATTTCCCACTCATAGAAAAAAGAAAAAGCATAACGCGTGGGATTGACGACCATTCCAGGGAATAATTTTGACTTGACGGAAACGATTTGAGTCGTTTAGATAGAAAATAGTACGAAGTGGATAAAATGCTCTATCATTCGAAAAATAACTGCTCCGCTCAGCACTCGCCACTTGTAGTCCACATTACTAGACCCCCACTCCGGTACCGCGAGACGACTACCTTAAGGTATTTCTGACGGGGTAGTGCTATCTTAGTATTTTTTTGAAATTTTATCCACGTATTAGTTATGATTCTATCTGAATGCTTGTGCAATTTCAGAGAGATTTGACGTTCCAAACTTGAGATAATGGCTATTAAAATTTGCACATTTTACATGTATTCTTTATACCGAACGCATAACAATGTTTTGCTCTGGCTTGCAGTTGTGAAACGATTCTTAAGATTTTCACAAAACTCCACAAAACGGTGGAGAGACACTACCAGGGCATTTTGTAAAAATTTCAGAATGATCTGACGTCTAGTTTTTGGGATACAGTGTGTGAAAGATGCACGCGCGATGTCTGTCTTTTTTTATTCTTGTATTATCTACATTCCGCTAGCTCTTTCTATTCATGCGTGCCCCGTTGCCCCCGAAACATTGCATATATGTAGAGCATCCGTTTCTTCTGTATTATTCTGATTATTATCGCAACATCCACTCCGATATTAGGCTACTTTTCATTTTCTCATATCTGGTGCAAAAACTTTGTACACAAATGAATCAACATTAAATAAAGTTTAGTACTTAGGCGAGAATCGGTCAAGGGGTTTTAAAGTTATCGCTCTAATTTCTCCAATTTAATGTAGACATCACGATAAAATTTGTACGCAAATGGACTGACATTAAACGATATTTCGTATTGAATTTGGCACTAATCGGTCAAGCACTTTATAGAAAACATTAAATATCCAATTTTCAAAATGACAGCACTTTTTCAAAAAATGTTTTCATGAAAATAAAAACTTTATTTGTCAGAAACCCAACATTGATACAATTACTTTCCGATAGAAATTGCTGTGTGAACGACGAAAATGAATGAGGAAAAGTACTGTGCAAACTCCGCTTGCATCCTTATTCGATACGTAATATATATCACTATTCGATATAATGTTTTTATCATTAAAGATTATTTTTACGAAAAATAGTACTGATTCGAGGGATGGATTAAAAAAAAAATTGAACGGTAAGGTAGCAACGAGAGATGTGATGAAAAAAAAAAAAGAAAAACGAAATGTCGAATTAGGGCGGAGTGACACTAACGAGATCCGATAATTCCCTGTTAACCATATCAACGATCTAGAGACTGAAAAGAACAGCCAAGAGCAGTAACACGACTATCATGGCGAAAGAGAGGAGATCCTGCCGTCTCGTTCAGCCAATTACAACATCCTCGCGAAGCCGTAGGCAGAGAGCAAGAGTGCGAGAAGGAAGAACGAAGGAGATGCAGAGGGATCCGACAAAAAACCAATTTATTCTCCACTCTTTTGCTCCTCGCTGGCAAGCGAGACGAGAATGGAGTCGGGCGAAGAAAATACACGCGCGCGCCAGCATGCCAAGAACGTGAAAGCTGTTCTGGTGCGAGTGCCGTGTACAACAAGGAAAGACTGGAAACTAAAAGGAGCAAGAAAGAAAGAGAGCGATTATTATGAAATACGGAGGCGTAATTACCGCGCGGTTGGAACGTCGGGCATTTACGAGGGGCTCATTAAATTACGAACTAATTACCGCGCGGGGCCCGGGCAAATTATTAAAAAGTTTAGTCGGCCGTAAAGCGCGGCTCGTAAAAGTACGCGATTACCCAGTGCCCCGCTCGCACCCCTGAACGTATATACGTACTTTTATCTACTCCTCTCCCTTTCTCTACTATACCCTCGCGAATTGAGCACCACAACCACTGATGCGTGTGCGAGCCGTCGCTGCCACCGGGCGTGACGAATCGTCAGCTTAGTACATCGCCCATCTCCTCTCCTTTCGTGGCCAAGTTTCTCGCGAACCTCGCAGCATGACTCTGTTTGATTTTTTTATCTTTATCTTTTTTTTTTTAACGACCCTCATCTGTACTCCGGAGGATCAACACACATGCGGGCGCACCTGGTGGCCTCATCTGCGTTTGAAAACAACGTTTGCCGTGTCTCAGTTTTAATTAGTCGCACCTATGTAGTGTACGTATTGATAAAATGGGACATGGTTCAAAGGAATTTATGCCTTTTCCGCCCCTATTTATTTCTACGCGTCAAGGTAAAATTTTAAATGAAAATAATATTAGAGACCAGAACCGGAATTAAGAGAATAAAACGTTGTTTGCAATCACAAGTCGACAAATATGTATGCCGGTTAGAGTTAAGGGGTTAAAAGGATATCCGCGTGAATTATTTGGGGGCTATAATCTGAGTTTTTTTTATCACGGTGTAGTCGGTAAGAGTGTGAATTCGTCAGCGTTGGGCGGTAATAAAACAAGGGAGCAACCTTATTCCTCCTTTCTTTTTAACTCTTTATCCAGAGGGAAGGTCGAGAGAAAAGGGATTGAAGTTATAAGAGTTGAAAAGGACTACGTTTGGCGTGAAATATCCATAACGATTTCCTGGCACCGAAGTTGAGGTCGTATAGTCCGTAGTCGAGCGGCGAGGAAAAGCCGAGTGTCATTAGCGCAAGCGCCAGGATGTTTTTAATTAATTAATCGAGGCCGTAGGGTTGAGGGTAAAAGCGCACCCTCGATTCCCTCCGTCTCAGTGACAACGACGATGGCGGCGGAAGAGATACTTGGCCGCGAAGCTGCCCCTCATAAATTTAACCGCGAAGAGGATGAGAAGAAAGCGAAAGAAGAGTCGGGGAACCGACTGGATTCTCTCCTTGCGGCTGTGATAAGCGAGACTTTATAGTGTAAGGAGGGTGAGGTAAAGAAGAGAATAAAGGGATGTGAGAGGGTGAAAGAGGAAAATACGAAGAAAAAAATACGGAACGATCTCAGGACATGAGATGGTAAACGAGAAAGAAGACAAAGAAGAAAGAAGAGACGAGGAATAAAGTATTTAAAAATATTAACTACCCCCCACAGACCAGCGAGCAGCGAGTATTAAAAGAGAAATGAGAATCTCAGAGATCGTCGTCGTCGTCGTCGAAAATACCGGAGTAAGAACGTGCAGACACCAGAAATGGAAAAGTAGAGAAAGAGACGGTTAGATAAAAAGAAAAGAAAAGAGACTTAACTGGAGAAATAGCGGTAGCAGGAGGAGCAGAAAAATGGGATTGAGTTTCTGTACGAGTGATTCAACGGTTTACCTCTACATCTATAGCTTTTCCTGTTGCTTATAGCAATTTCTGTCGTTCTACATATATTTCTTCAGACTATTCAACGATCCTCTCGCTGACACTCTCTGTTTTATCTTCTCATCTCTCTTTTTCTCCTCCCTCAAGGATATTTTTCTTCCCCGTTTCAACGTCATACCCTCCGGAACACTATACAGCAACCCTCGTACTCGAAGTCCCATAGAGTTCTCTCCAACGCGGCCATCTTGTAAATTAATTAATGCGCCCCTAACGAGATCAGAGTTGTCGGTAAGGCAGTAGCTGTAGAAGGGGGTCGAGTGAGTGCCCTTCTAACGCGACACCATACACCCCTCACCCTTAGTTCTACCCTTGCTTCTGCTGCGATGAGGTCGCGTCGGGCGTCACCGAGCAGTGGTGGATGACTTGCCAAGCCTCGGGGAATGATGGGCGGTGAATTAGTCCGTTCAAGTCCTGCGGGGCTCCGTTCCACTCACTTCAACGATCTCCCGATGCGAATAGTCGCTATAGGGGTGGCGAGCAACGGAGAGAGCGCTTTCTCGTAATTTCACGTTCCCCACGAAACGAAGCATAGACCTCGTGATACTATACATCACGAGCAATATTCCGGTGCAGTATCGCACTGTCCTTTTAACCCTTTCAACGAGACGCGTCACCAGAGCGCCACCAACAGCCATCCGCTGGCGCTTACATAATGCAGCCACTCTAATTAAAATAAATTACGTTGCCGCGTCGACGGCCATCTTTTTTTCGAGCACCACCAGTACCGCACCGGTAATACCATCACCGGAGGCATCACGGTAGAAGTATCGCCAGGGTATACACACTCACACACGTGAGTGTCCGCTCTACACTACCCGGGTGAGCTTTTTTCGACAGACTCCTGTATGCTTTCGTCTTTTTATCTCACTCCCTCTTCCACACTATTTGACTATGCTTTACTCGTTCACTCGCTATTTTATTTTCTTTCCCCTGGTGGGCTTGCTCGCCCTTCCCCACTTTTTTTATTGCCCTCCCCTCCCCCACATTCGCCGGTGGTCGTACTGCCACACATACGCGACTACCACCTTCAACATCGGCCAACGCTCTTCCTCCCGCTCCGCGTTTCTACCCCTTTACCAACTCAACCCAACCCAAACGCCCGGCTCCACTTTTTTCGCCCGTTTATTTGCACTTTATTCGAGATTTAATTTACCAACCGGTGAGGCAGTCAACGAGAGAGGAAGAGGGTTGACGATAGAGGGACTGCGCCAGCGCCAACAACCGGCTCGCCACTGACTCTTCTCTCTCTTTCTTTCCCGATGTCTCGTTGATGGGATTGAAAGAGATAATGAAAAAGAGGGAGAGCGCGATGAAGGTACGAAGAGGACAGAGCGAACGGTGGGTGTGTCCAACTCGTTGTTCATACCAGGAAGGGATGCTGCTACCGTTGCTACTGCTGTTGCAACCATTCAAAGGGGAATGGATGACTGGAAAATGGTGCAAAAAATGCTATCGAACTAAAAGAGAATGAGAATCAGCAAGGGGATCAGAGAATGTACAAGTTTGCTTGTTTTACGTGTTCGAGTGGATGATTTAATCGATAGTCATCAACTCGATGTTCGTTTTTTTAAGTCGATATTCGTTTTTGTTAATCGTCCATACTAAAATAGAATTATCAAAGTTTTAAAACGAATAAATTAATATCCGGCGTATGGTGCAAGAGGGTTGAGCGATGAGTCAAGTTCACGAGGCAAGAAGCAGGGGTTAGAGTATAACCACGGGAAAACCTATTAGACCTCATCTCCGTCGGTGTAATCGACGCTGGGCAACCCAGTAAGCAAACGAGCAAGCGAACCGTCGAGCGGTTATCAATCCGTAATAATTGCGCGTATTAAACGCGAGCGCTAATTACTACTAGCAGGAGCGGCGTGGCGCGCGTGACCGTGTGCCGGAACGGTGAACTGCGGTGAGCACTCACTGCTACGGTAGTAGCTATGTAGTTGCAGAAACGGGTCGGTGGCCCGAGAGCGCGTCGGAAATTGCACGATTTACGCCCGGCGCGGTGGTCTCGTCCGGCTACCCGGCCGGAAGTCAGCCTCCCCGTTCTTAACGTTAGTGGTTACGAGCAGAATATTAGTCCGTGATATTGCTGCTAACTCTACTGCTACCGGTGAGTTACTAGCACTGCTGCTACTGCTGCTTCTACTGCTCAGAGAGTCGAGTGTTTAGTGAGAAAGAGGCGTTCAACGAGCCTGGAGCAGTACTAAAAGTTACGTTAGTAGGTAAGTTCCGTAAGTAGTCAGACGTGAGATCAAGCGGTATATGCTTAACTACTTATGACACTACTATTAACCAGTTTCTCATAAACTCAGTTGAATAAATAATTTGGTTAATTCTTTATAAATATAATGAGGAATGTTTAAACATTCCACGTGCTGTTACTGTACTGTATTAATATTTGTGTGATTTTTTTTAAATTTAGTAGTTCTTTATTGCATGTCGCGTCTTCTTGTTTCTTTGTGCATAAAACACGAGCATGAGAGTCCACGAACAAATAAAGAGTTGCAAAATGCGAGTGTCTCGTCTGTTCGCTTCTGGTCTCTCATTTTCCTCTCCTCTGTCACCACTCTTTCCTCTCTCTTTCTCTCGTGAAGTGGGACGGGTAAGCGCGTTAACGTTCCAGAAAGTGCTTTTAATAAACGGACGTCAGCCCTCGTACTGGCTGGTTGGTTCGCTGGCTTGCTGCCGGGGCTGCTGCTGCAGCTCTCGCGGTCTTTCACTTTATACCCGGTGCTTTTGACGCTTCGGCTTTTTACGTTCGCGCGTTCGGCAAGAGCATGCCTGGCTTTTATATCCGACCCCCGGTTCTATATCCCTCACTCACCCCCGTCCACTTCTCTACCCGTCTCTTCATTCCATCGCCAGCTCTCACCTCCACCATTATACCTCCGAACAATGGCTGCTGTGCTTCTGCTACCACATAGTCCATCCTGCTATCCGACTACCGGATGTCTAATCTTTTTTACGACGTGAAATTTTACGCGCGACGTGTTACACACAGTCAACCGGACGCGCCATTTTCAGGATCGATTTTTCCTCTAGTGTACTCTCACTCCTTCACTCGCTAATTAAAAAAAAAGAAGGAGAGAAAAAAGAAAAGTGATCGCTCGTTCAGTATTCTCATATGACGAAGTGGACCCCTAACGAGCTTCGCAGCTTTTTATTTTACTCTCTAATTGGAGATTAAGAGGCAGCTGGATTACTCCAAGTAACATCAGTAAATAGTAACAGCTACGACAGAGGGCGACGACCGACAAATGTTGCGGAGGGGATCAAGAGAAAATTTTATTGTGCCCTGCGGGCCACTAAGTCACCCTCTCGAAACCCCTCGACCAACGATGGCGGTGGCTAATATTCAATTTGGGATAGCTTCGTGCCTCGCTCCCGAGCCGAAGTGGAACCTGTTCTAACCCCCTGTTGGAATCTTTTACCCTTGGGACATAGACACTATTACATAGTGTGGAGAAACTCTCCGCTGGCTTTGTCTGCTTTGCTATCGAGAGTCGTTTCTCTCACCCTCGTACCATCGTAAAGTCTCGGAGGACTGGAGAAACGTGGAGACACGACGAGGCTAACGCGATGGGGAAATGGAATCTCGTCGTGCGGAGGTGGTATTGGTGGTTGCCTCGAGATTAGGGTCTCGATGTCGGAATTAGGGGTTCGATCGCGAGGTAGAATTGAAGCTCGCGTGCGGGATAGTGATGTCGGCTTAATTGCGACTACGGAGAAGTAAGTGTGGGAAGGAAGAAGCGACGGAGAATGAGTGAGTGAGAAACACCTTGAATAACCAACCTCTACTCTATTGACATCATTCTCAAGCTAGCTGTAGACTTTGAACCGCTATTCGACGTGTTGCTGGGACAAATTATTGCCTCGCTAATTGAGAGGCGGTACTGCTCTTGTGCAATCCGCACTAAGAGTGAGAAATCGACCCCCCACGCCAAGTGGTACTCGTCGCATCAGCAATTAGAATGGATTTCAAGGAATACATGTATCTTCAGAATTCTATTGAATATACAGAACAGAGAAACGTGGCAATGCAGGGATTAACAGTATAGGAGTATTAGACGGTGTTTGAGCCTCAGACATAGTATATAGTCTTATAATTATAGGAACTAAACGAATACACATATATAACTTTGATAGAATCGGGTTATATTGCTCAAAACCTTCAATAAAAAAATCTAAAGGAAGATTGGAAAAATACATGACATTATGAAACAGATACAATAGTATATTGTGTGACAAGGGCCGAAAGTTGGCGATTGCAACGAGTGTGACGTTTCACACGAGTTGCAATTGCCAATTCGGCCCGTGTCACACACGATACTTTTTAAATCAAGTGCGTGGAAACTTGTGCTTTGTGTGGCATTTTGCGGGCGA
>JABMBT010030694.1:0-21927 GCA_018906895.1 Odontocolon sp. PSUC_FEM 10030002
CATTCAAAATAGTAAATATTATGTCTATACTTTTTTTTTGTACGATGGATAGTTTTCGAATAAAAAATAGGTACAAGTAATTTTCCATATTTATTTCTGGTTAAGGTATAAGAATGAAAAATCTGAAATAATGTGTCAATTTCCGTGTCGGTAAGAACTGCTTCCTAAAAATTTATGAACAGTTTTTGGCCCCATCTGAAAATGAGGTGGCCCACTTGACATGGAATGCCTCATATATTGCGAATGAAGGTGTGTTATTACTCCTCCTCTTGTCTACGACAAAACCTTCCACAGCCGGGTCGAGTTCACAACAAGATTTATAGAAAAAACGATTTTATAAAGAAACGTAATGACTATCGATGTAAAGTTTTCCTCAACCCAGTGAGAATTATGAGGAAACAGATACAAATCGTTAAAACTACCAGCGTTCAGTTTCTCATTTGAATAAAAATTTGCTCAGTTAATTCTTTTTCTTCTGAGGTAGATGGTTTAATTTTTCTCGTAATTCAGGAAGAAAGTTTCTCGAAACTTTGAGCAGCTCGGTATATAAACCGTTTGATGCGAAGAGAATCGAATGTTTCGCTTAGCTTCAACAAGACGCCAGGGCAATTAAATGAGGTGACTGGCTTCGGTGGATTACCGATGCTGCTGAGAACGCGCCAGGTATTGTAAACCAGAATTGTCCGTCCAACTGGATGAAAGTGTCCAGACTCGTCATTCGTTCGAACGACAGCAATAGCAGTAGACCTCATTGGCACACGTCACAATTTATACCGTAGCAAAATCGAACACGACAAGAGGACGCGCATGAAAGAGGAAAATGTAGCATAATTGGATGAGCAACGTTTAATTTTTTGAGAACGTTCAATTATATAGAGACACGTCTGGTGGTGGTTGCTGTCTGCTACTGAACAGCATTCAGTAGCAGTATTCTACGTTAAACGTGAAAAATTCAACACGAACTTTACACATACTGGGTTCGTAGCTACTTTTATTCCCAACTTCCAGACGCATACATCAGACGTTCCTGATGTAGTGTTGAATGCTGATGGGGTACACGTCTCGTACTCAGAATCACGTGACAAAGAATTCTAATCATCGCAGTTTCGCGTAATTCCTTCACTCGAGCCTGTCTCGTGGAATCTCGAGGGTTGAATGCGACTTGGGATACTGAAATAACGAGGGGAAAGCATAGAAAAGGGCATGAGGCTAGAGGTAGTGCACTCCGGATGAAAGTGGCCGCTAAGAAAAAGTGGTAGAGCTGCTGTTGCCTCGAGTGGATGAGACGAGAACAAAAGCCTATCCGAGCCAAAAGCCTATCTCCTGTCTATGCTGAGGCATTTGGCTCTCGAGACTATGCAGCAGTATTCCGTAGTTCCCTTTTCTTTCCTCGCTACTTCCCCATTGAAAGTTTTTGCCAACATATGAAAAACCGCTAAACCACCAGAACCATTTTGCCAAGAGAGCAGCAAAAGTCCTGCAAGGTTCTACAGCACCTTCTCAGAGCAGTACTCAGTCAGTGCATCAGGATGACGTTGCACCGAGGTCAAACTATACGCTGCTTTTTCAAATGCTATTTTCGACAAAAATGACGTAAACGACGTAAACGAAATTCCTTAATCTCTCGAAGAAAATGGGAAACTATGCTGACATGTATGTTGTTAGATTAACGGTACTCGCTGAAATAGAGAGATTGTTGGCTCGCAATTAGGCACACGTCGAGAAAGATAGTGTTCTGCTCATCGCTCAGTGCCATTATGTCTCTCGAGGATTCGTTCCAGAATCTCGTGCAGCGCGCTGGATTCTTGTCACGAAATCTTAGTGTTGCGGCTAATCCGTCACAAATGTCTGATGCATTCAGCATTCGCACGACGACCAGAGATGTGCGAATGACACTGTAAGATTTATGAACAGGTGCAAAAGATTGCTTCTGGGAGTTCCGTCATTTCTTTTTTCATTGTTTTGTTGGTTGTTTTGTAAAAATTTTTTTAATGAAATTGCAGTGATTTTTGGTTACTTGTTATTATTGACTTTTATATTATTATTTATTTGGCGTGCGAAGAATTAGCCAGACTTAAGGAGTCACTCTTAATTGGAACGCTAAACCGAAATGATTACAGTGAGATAAAGCGGCAGCAGTGGTGGTGAGGAATCTCGATAGACATAAGTGGTTTTCTATCCGCTACTGGAGTGCGCGGGATCGCTTCGCTTCCCAAGGGTCCTATATAATTGTCAAAATCGACCAAGATAATTATATACCTTCCTGTAGGTGAATCGCTCTCCGAATGAGTTAAGCTTAACGATCTCGGCGATACGATCGCCGTCGAAAAATTCGCCTCTGCGAAATTGACGATAAAGCCTCATTTTTTCGCGTTCGTGTTACAAACAGGAGATTTAAAAAGCGGTTCGTAAGAGCCGATCGAGTTCTATAGTTTCTTTGAACAAGAATTGAGACGGTGTTTCACAACTTGACGCAAGTTGACACTGTTGAGAATCAGCATCGTTTTACACATCGAGAAAGGTAACGATTGCGATGATATTATTTGTTGACACCAAACATGCTTGGTAGATATGTTCAATAAGCCACACCACAGGGCAATTTATGCTTTCCAATGCTTCCACAGTTTCAATGCTTCCAAGAAATTAACACCTTCCGGCGTTGATCGAACTGCGACGATGACTCTGTTATCATTCGAGCAAATGATATCGTCGTTGGTTTATCCTTTCTTTGTTTACAATATGTCGCATACGGAAAAATGAAGGCATGATCGCAGAGGCAATTGTTAGAAATTCTCATACATGAAAAAAAATATTACATTTTCCGATTACTATAGATTTTGGTACAATATTTACTTGAATTTTTGTAACTATTAAGGGATAAACTAACAATGTTCTGTATTTACATAGAGTATATTCAATTGCATTAATAATCCAATTAACGAATAATATTCTCAGCTCTTTTCGACCGTCTGTAAATTATATAGTTTTATTTTGATTATCGTATCTCTCTACGTCTCGATGCCTCCAATTAATCATGCTACGCATCCAAATTCATCTATCTCGATATTTTTGATTAATGACGTCCCGTGAATTGGTCTGCCGATGACACTCTATAAGAACGGTTTATGCTGTCAAGATTAACTGGATGCCAGAAGCATCAGGATCAACAGCAATGACAATTATAGCGGAGAAGCGGAAATTGTTTGATACACGAGTATAGATATATAACGTCTATGATGAATGAGGTCTTCGAGGGACTCACCAGTATAACACCAGGCCGGCCAGACGACGGGGCTTTCGGTGTCCAGCTCCCTCATTCTCTCAGCGAGCCGCGGACATCTCCACTCCGTCCTTCGTCCAGCAGTCGGTGTCAAAATGTCCAGGTTGTCAGTCGATGATTGAAACGACGTAAAAAAATAGTTGACGAAAAGTAAGTCACGAATATTATCGGACTCTGAGTTGAAATATTTGTCTCTCGTTTCTGTTTAGAGAAAGTCTCTCGATAAAATAATTCAAACGTTGAATTACGTTGGTTACGTTGAACTGCGACCTATTGGTACAGTGCAATGCGGTATATGCTCGGACTCGGAAGCACCTCGACGACGATGGCGACGAGGTCGAGTCTTCTTATCGAGGACGCACGTGCAAAGACGAGGAGAACTAAACCGACGAGAACGGCGACGAGGACGAGGACAGCGAGACTTCGCACACCCACCCGCGGATGATTGTAACACGTCGGAGTTCCGAGAGACAGATAGCTGAAGCGATAAGCAATCGCACACAGTGAAACGTATCCGTACGTATTGAACGTTAACTCAGTTTCTTCTAGGCGTGTTGTTGCTGTTGTTCGTTGGTGCTGATAAGGCACGAAACTCGCGTCATCGACGCTCCGCGACCAGAGCGACTAAAAGTAGCGAGGCGATGGGAGGGAAGACGCGACGGGTAGACAGAGTATTCTCACCTCGCCTCACGACAGACAGAGAACCAAAACTCACCGACACTTAATATTTTATTCACCGGGCGTAAGCCGGACGATAGTCACGGGTGTAAAATACGGAAGAAGGGCCTTCGACCGCAAGTGCTCGATGAACGTTTTCCGCTCCGGTCACTAGCACCAAATGTCACGATATCTCGATATCTCGATATGTCAATGAGCTCGTTTCCTTTCGGAGTCTCGTCGTTCGATGGCCTAACCTCGAGCTCGACACTAATATACGCTATATATAGTTAAGCACCTTATGTTTTTCCTTGGAATACGTTTTATTATACAACAAATGTTATTTCGAAGCGGTACAGGTCTGCGAATTCGGCGCAACTCTCTCGCGCGCAGACCGTCGGGTTTTTCAGTAAAACACTTTATGATTAGTCTTATCGTTTCGGAGCACCACATTCGCACATCTGTCCTTTTTGTCTTATCCTTTCATTCAGAAATAATAAACTTCTCGTACGTTTTTTTTGTCTCCGCCACTTTATCTATCTCGCAGTATCTGAACAGGAATTGTGATTACAGCAATGATATCGGATCGTACGTGACACCGATGTCATTCGCTGACCGTTTCAAAGATTCAAACTTATCGTACGAATTCTTGTTGCCCCTTCGAATGATAAAAGCACGTGCGTTTATCTATTCGATGTTTTAGACACGAGACCACGAGATGTGTTTGTTTTTTTTGAGATCAAGGACCACCGATTGATGCACCGACACTCCAGGACTACACACAACAATAAACACTTTACCGACAACGATTATGTCCAAGCGAAAGAAAAATATTGGAAGAAACGAAGCGATATTCGAGGAGGAAACTGTATAAAAGGCCCGAGCACCGAGCACGGGCGCTCACGAAGGCAGCTACGGGCAGCGCGCAACACAGGTGAGCGGAGTGGCACTTAGGTTGGTGCACCTGCCGCGAGAGTCCGCGTCGTAATGGGAGCGGGGCAGCGGGCGGCAGGTAGGCAGGCCCTCGACTCGTCAACCTGCGGAGAAGGGGTATCAGTCACATGGCGTGGCACGGCTAGCCGCTTCGCAGAGTCGAGGTGGAAGGAGGTATAGCGAGGGTATAGTGAGTTAAAGAAAGAGACGAGGTCGAGCCTGATGCAGCAGCAACAGCAGGAGCAACAACAGCAGCAGTACCTCCTGCAGCAGGAGCAGTGGCTCGGTGGAAGTGGCGGGGTAACGGTGGAGGTGCTCAGAGAACAGGACCAAAGCCGGTGGAGTAGGAGTCACGAGTCGAAGTGGAGTGCTCGACGTGCTCGGCGTTTCGATTCGCTTTTGCGCCTGCCTCTTTACAGGAGATACCGGTGGTACCGGACAACTCGGAGCAACCTGTCGCGACCTCCGGATAGTCTCCAGGTCCAGGTCACGTGTTCAACATGGTAGGACGGTTTCGCTCATTTTCTCGTTGGGATCGGCTAACTTCGTCTGTGGTGCGCCGTTGATTAAGCCACCAACATTGGTGAACAGATTGGGAGAACGCGACTTAGGCTGTCAGAATCAATGACTGACTCTATCGAAGGAATTTTGAAAATAGGCTCCCAGTAAGGGTGTATTTCAATGTAGGTGATGACTGCAGAATGTTTTATGCCGTACGTCCAACAGAAAGGTGGATACAGTCGACTCCTGTGATGAAGATTTAAGGTGAACGGGTAGAAAAGGGCAGAAGGGTATAATATAAAAGGACGATAGATATACCAGGGAGGTGCTTCGTGCTCTGGCTACCGATTATGGTCCCTGCGCTGGGATTCTCTGGTCTCCAATTCCATATTTGGCCTCTCTTATGCTATGGTACAGAAGTAGATATATACCGGAGAGGATTGGACGGAAGGATGTCCATTGAATTCCAAGAGAACGCGGCTTAGCTCAGCGTTGATGGTAGTTTCTGCCGAGTAGACCCTCTTCCATGCCCGTCGCTCAATGTCCAACTATCGTCTCTATGTCTCTCTTTGCGCTCCGTTCAAGAAGCTCCTGTGCATTTGGTCTCTGTGTACAGTAGTTCTACAGGATCGTTCTTCGTTCGCAGGGAAACCACATAGTACACGAGTATCTTTCAGTCCAGCGTCGCGTCACGTTGTTTCCTCTACACGTCTATCCCAGTGGACACTACATCACCGTACGCGCATGGTGTTCACCTCAGCAAGACGTGAACACCTTGTACGTTCGTAGTAGTAGCATGCTCCCGCACCCGGACATCTTCACGATCGATTTGTAATGCTAAGTTGCTTCTGCTGCTGAAGCGTCAGTATCATCTCGCCTGTACTCCGTGGAGCATTGACAAACGAACGAATGACTTTTCACGTCGGGATCGAAACATTCGTTTGGATTCATTCGTTAGATTCGGTCGTCGATCTATAGAGATGTTATTTGCGACAGTGCCTCTTATCAGAATCGTTCGTAAGATTGTGAATGGAAATAGGAAGAGACTTACGTACCTGTTGTAATCTTTAATTATGGAAACACTGTTCGACGCGAAGTAAACTCGCATTTACTTCGGACGCATCGATGATGAAAGGAAGAAACTTTTGATGCTGACAGGCGAACGAGTAGACGAGAGAAGCATATTACAAGAAAAACAGAGAACATAGCAGGGTGCGATCTTCGGTAGAGCTTGTTAGCTTAACCATCACATTGTTTCACGAAGGCGTGGCGGATGGTGTTGAACGCGGTGTGTATCCACCGCTCTGACCGTTGAAGGTCCAACGAGGTGTTCTCTCTGCGCCCTTTGATTGCTGGGTACACCTATACAATATACGTGCACTGCGCTCTTTCGCGTTAGTTCGAACGGACGGACGATATATCTCCGGCGATATCGATCACTCGTCGGCGAGAGAAGTCGAAGCATTCGATTCCCGAGCATACATACGATGCACTCTACCTACGTATATACGTGAATAGCTTCAGTTGCGTTATTGTTCTTCGAATGGGAATTCTCGCCTTCGCGTCAAAGGGCTCTTGTCGAGAGTTCTTTCGTCGGTTTGTGCTCCCATCGATCTTCGGTGCATTCTGATTCTCGATGGAGTCATACTTTTCACGAATCCAAATATCAGTTCGAAATTACCGGGAAAAAATAAACATTGAATAAATATATCAATTCTAATCTCACACATAAAATTATCTACATATAAGATAATTATAGTGATTTATAGCTATTAATTAATAATAAACATGAAAACAGGTCTGTTATTTTGCGATAAACAGCGTAAAGTTCCATGATCTCTACAAATTCGAGTTTACTATAAAAAAACTAGGTAACCCTGACGCAAGAATAAAACTCTCAAGCAACCATGCGACTAGTCACTTTCGTGCACACACGCGTTATTTACGAGTTTCCTTTCTTTCTCTATATCTTATTTCTGTCCTCTCTCCCTTTCCTGTACTCAATGCACAGCACGCATTACAGGTAAAAGACCAGCAGGCACCACAGCAGCTCATGTGGAGGCATTACGTCTTCATATTTTTCCTTGAGAGTCAGCGCGCCCCCCGGTAATTAAAGGTACCCCGTCGCGGCTACCCGATGATTTATCCTCCCCCTAGCGTGCCGCCCTTGATAAGATAGTCTCGACGATAACGGGGCAGTACCCGATTTTTTTTTCCTTCGCATCTCACGAAGATCGACTGCTGCGTACCATCTCTGCATTATATATTTGACTCCTGGGGTTGAAGTCCATTTTGCTGGTGGAACGTCGTTGCAACGGAGATGATGAAGAGTTAATGCGTTCTTCATTCGGACGTTTCATATCCGAAGGATGAACATTAGGAAACCATCTCGACTGGACCCCACACTTCTTTCCGACGATAATTTCTTCTGTTTCTTTTCCTCGGAGCCGCAGAGCTCTTCACCGCTCCGTTTGGTCTTCGTGGAAGAAAGGACGCCTCTGGAATTACACGTTTCGCACAGCAGTAGCAACGTAACACCGCGCGATGGAGGTTTAACGCGTCGTTATATTATACGATGACGACGAACTGCTGTTGTTCCTGGGTGATGCTGTAGCCGGACGTGAGAAACTGCGGTGCGGTCACAGAAACACAGAGAGATCTTCGGGCTTCGTTCTCTCTTAGGTTCTCGGTTCACTGTTTTCGTACCATTTCACCGTCACCACCAACCATCACTACCGGATAATTACGCTAACGACGAGAATTCGGGAATTCCGTAAACACGGTGTTTACGGTGAACAAGCCTGTGTGGTGAATAAAATTGACAGCACATCGAGAAGAGTCAAGCCCCTGCGATATATTGCGGTAATATAAAGGGGAATTGAAGAAGAAACTGAGATTAAATAATTCGATGGCAAAGCATACCCAGCGTGTCTTACACTTGAAGAGTACCGCGATGTCGTTTATATATTCGAAAGCGATAATGTCGATGATTCTTTTTTTATTACAGATGTTATTCTGAGAACTCACCACATCAATGAGATTTTCATCGAATATGTGCCTCGATAATTGGGAAATTTAGTTAGATTTGATGTCACTATAACTTTACGAGAGATTCTTTGATGCCATTGTTGACATTAACCCATGTAGGGTTAGGCAAAATGGTTTTTTTTTCGACATAAGTTGGTATAATTGATTTCTTGTCATGTTAAAGAGTATTAGTTTCCTATGCTGGTCTAAACTTCAATCAGGCTTGGTTGTATTGAGTAATATCAAAACTTGGACGCTAATCGTGGACGAACCTTCGTACAAGTTTGGTTATACCGAGTCTGAAATGTCTGTGTATAGCCAGTATTGGGAAATAGCTGGTAACATATACTGTGCCAGGCTTGATTGAATTCAATAATACCAAAGCTTATAGGAGACCAAACATTTTCAATTGTTACGATAATTAGAATTTTCTATTGTTATTCGCATTCTTCTTTACGATGTGTTTTACGTTACCGACACGAGTCTTCAGAATAGTGAATCAACGCTTCTCGATATTCGGAGTAAAAAATCATTTTATAAAATTCATTTTGCAAAGATGAGAATAGCGAGAATAAAAAGATAAAAATGTGGACTGGCTCACTGCAACCTTAAGCCTTCGCAACGCTATGCTCTTTTTTCTTTTTGCCCTCGTTCTTTGCTTCTATTTTTTGTTCAACTTTTTCTCCATGAGACTCCTGCTTCTCAAAGACGCGCAGGTGGATTACAGTTGATCCTGCTTTCGTGCTCGTATTCTGGTAGAGATGAGAGAGCAAGGGGCTCGACGAGACTCGGGGGATTAGTCGCTTCCTCGAGAAGGAAGGACCTCGACGGTAATCCCGCGAGGAACTGACATGATGCTGCGACCATGGAAGCTGCAAGCTGGACACAGCAGCATGAAAATATACATGCATACGACGTGCGATGGTGAACGCATCGAAGGTACATGGCGGATGCGTGAGGATCACGCGAGAATCATCGAGAAAGGAACGGTCGAACGACAACGACGAGGACGACAGTAAAGAAGGGTAAGGATAAAGAGGAACATGCGGAGAGCGTGGAAACGCCCGCGGCGTGAAATTTATGGCTCGACGACAAAACGACCGATCCTTACGTATAGATGAAGAAGAAACGCGCGTACAAGTATATGTAGATATATCTATACCTACTTTACGTATAAGCAGTTCCCGATTTCAAAGATTTAATTGAGACGTCGTGGACGGTAGTAAAATCCGAGGTGTGCGATACGTGCGCGCTTCCTCTCTCATCTCTTCCTGTCTCCCTTGCGTGGTCTTCGTTTCTCAACGCCTCGAAGTCTTGTCCAGCACGTTCATTGCGTCTTCTCCTTGTCCTCCTCGTGTTTCTATACCTTATTTTCCATCCCACTTGATCGCGTTGATTCCGTATATATATACTCGCGGGTATTTACTTCTTGGATAGGATATCTCCGGAATGACTCGATCCACTTGGATTCAGTATAAAATGCTGAAAGGAAGTCATCCGAGGAAACGACCGCGATGCCGAAGATGACGAGGTCTTTTACTCGTGTTTCGTCTCTCTCGGAATAAGGGCTCTTTGATTTACAACGAGTTACTGCCCGATCTCTGACGTAATTTGTTGGGCCTTATTTAATTCACTTCGAGATACATAAAGCTGGACACGACTCCATTCTGGTTACCGATGGATCAGTGAACGGAAGAGATCCAAATTGAGGTAGACCCGCCGAACGCTCGAGAATATACGAGAAGGATGTAAGTTATATTCGGATAGGCGTAAAAACGATAACGGGCACCGAGACCAACTCCACGGGCCACGGAATTTTTATTATGATGTATGCCGGTAAACGTGCCTGACTGGTGACACGCCGGGAGGGACGTCGTAATGATCGGCCTCATGGAAAAAACGCAAGTCGCCCATCTCTGGCGCACGACTTTTATTGGGTGAGAGACTACGAGAGAAAGATGGAGCACGGAGTATAAGAAGGCACCTGCCATCAACAGCAACAGCAGAGAAAGAGGAGAAGAAAAGAGAGACGAGCAGCGGTGTATTTATGAGCGGAGGCGCCGCTGATGTTTCGTTAGAATCTCAATTAAATACAAACGGTAATGTTTACGGGTCGGTTCGACTATAGATGTATATACGTATACACAACGAAGCATAGATGTATCGAAAAGTTACATTTCCTGGAAATGTCGTTATATATCGATGCTGGGTGGATTATAAGAAGTTAATTTTCCCTCGACTATTTTATACTGTTTGATGGTCGTCATTCGGGAGCATTCCATGATTATTATCACGATAGAGTAAGTTGTCGTCAATTACGAGAGGAAAGAATTTTGAAATTCCTATGACTTTTGTAAGATTTATCCCTGAAAAGGGTATAAACAACGAGTCTTGAGTCTTGCTGCACGTGTACCTGTATATAGTGGATTATATTTGACCGATACTGTAAGATAATTCTTCGCAAAGTCTCGAAGGTCTAGCTGATTCGATCGAATTCCCATTTTATATTTATACATGTGAAACCTATACGTATTTCAGGCTATAAAAGTCATTGATAAAATCGATCTTTACGTTGGTGTGTGCAGAAACGGCTGCCGAGGCCGACGAGGATCGCGCTAGCGGCGTTGAGAGAATTTTAAGTGATTTTGCTGTCTCTGTCCGAGACGCGACCATGATTCGACGGCGACAACTCTGCGGTTTCTGTAGTACAGTACATATATGTATACTCGCAGTTTGCCCGGTGACTGTTCGTGGTACGAATTTACGACGATGGATGAGAATGCCACTATATCAATTTCGTCGTTTTATCGACGCCCGATAGAAATTAAGAAAATTCACTTTTTTTTTGGCCACTTGTCAACAGCAACGAGATAGCCGCGTTCAAAGTGATAATTAAATAATCGAAATGGTCAAACTGAGTTTTTCCTTTTCGTCTACTCCCTATAATATTGTAAACTCCTGTACTCTGACGTTACTGAGAGTTGCGTTAAACGAGCGACAGTAAACTCGAGTAGTTGAGATGAGAAAAAAATTCATGTAAAAAAAATGCTATTGCAGGAGCAAATGATTCGTATCCTGGCTACACAATGTCACGTAAATTATGCTCCAGAGTCTTGTGCTCAGCGAGGTTCCCTTGACAGCAGAGAGCAGCAACAACCAACCGGCAACAGAATTGAGACGGAAGAGAACGGTCGTGTGTTCTCGGGCAAAAGTATATAATTACCACGTGAAACCTGTCATAAACGTCGAGCGATGATCCTCTCGAGTGGGTAATTTTTTAATCGTCGATGCATACACGTATATACAGTTTACTGTATATATAGCTTCTGCATTTCATGAGGTTCCTTTTGAGATGTTGTACATGGCATCTCATAGCTTCGAGCCACTTTATATTGATTATAAAATCGAGGTGTTAGGTCGAGACCATAAATATGATAATAAATATGTGTGTATATACCGTACCAAGTGAGATAGAATGATTAACATGTGCGCTTTCACGCTCTCGCTTCTGCATGGGGCAAGTGCAAACCTCGGGAATCAGCTAGTCAGCGATGAGTCGGCAAAGGTAAAGGTCGAGGATGGGGTAAATAGGAATGTGAAAGGTGCAGAGGGAGCAGAAGGCAGGTAAGTAATCGATGTTTCAAGAAATATCGAGGAAATGGACTTTCCGCACGATTGTGTGAATGCGGAATCGATGAGCAATAAGAGAATGAGAATTCGCGTGATATAATTGCAAGGTACTAGAATGAGCGAGTTAAACGTGAGACGGGAATTTGTCGTTGAAGAATATGTGACGATTAGAAGTCCACACGTTAAGTTCATTAACAGCAAAACCAACAACGACGACAACGTCGCTAAATTGGTAGCCAATCAGTAGAGAAACTTGGATGTTGCGAACGTGGATTATTCCATACTCGGTCTCATGCTGGGCGATTACGAACGTATTCGCTTTTATCGATACGAATTAAATTGACAATTAGAGAACTTGCTGTCGTTGAAATCTGTTCAAGGAATAGCAGTTGTTTTGTACAGTGCGTGTGGAGTCTCTATACCAACGAAACAAGAGGTATGTATGAGGAAAGAATAGAAAGTTTCAAACTAATTATTTTATTGAATCTCTTTTTCTTTTATTTGGAGATAAATTAAATTTTATAGACGCGAGTGAGGAAGTTTGAAAGATTGTTCGTACAAACGAAATGAAAATTGTTAGATTCGAGGCTTAGTAAGTGGAATGGAACAGGGGGTCGTTTTCGTATAGCCAGCGGCGACTCTCGGTATCGGCGAGGGTGAACCCCGTAACGGGGCGAGTGAGAGAAAATCTGAACGCAAAAGCCACGAGCTAGAGCACAGAGAGAAGAGCCCCGGTACACAAAGTGCAATTTCATAATTTTTGCCTCGTAAAATCCGAGCAATGAGCGACGTAAAAATGAATAACTGGAGGATCGTTCACCCGCGAACGAACCGAGGAACTGAAGGTACGAACAGAGGTGCGGACGAACGTTGGAACACCTCGAGACTCCTCTCTCGCAGCTTTGCCATCGCGCAACAGCGTCAGAAGAGTTGTTCACTCCTCTCCTCCTTTGAGAGTTGCCAACATTCGTGGTTGCGATGTGAGAGCAACGCAACAACACACAGAACAGAACGCAGAGACTGAAAGAGGGACCCCGGGACGAGAGACGTTCCGAGCAACGATTTTTATCTTCCGGGTCGAATAGATTATCTTTATTTACGAGCAATCTGCGGGACGAGCAAATTGTTTGGGAACGAGGGCCCCTTATTTAAAAGCCGTAAACTATTCAATAGGCTTTGGGGTGGGGGAGAGGGTGGTGAACGTATAGAAGAAGAGATGCAGAAGAAAGAAGTTTTCGTTCCGCCACACCAGGATTCTCTCGATGATGTACCATCGACCGTACATTAGAAGTTATTTTCATTTTCTACATCCTCTCGGTCATTTACCAAACTTCTGATAATTCGCCTCGTTGTGTACCAATACATACACTCGAAAATATTCTTCATTATCCAATTGTTGAGAAATGTATCTCCCGAAAGGAACTCGAAGACAATGGAGATTAGTTCTGGTCCCAAATTGTACAACGAAAAGGACTCTGCAGTAAAATATATGTTTCTTTAAGACTCGGCGGAATCTGGAAGATTCCTTTTGCGAATGAGTCGCAAAGATGATCTCCACCGAAGCCAAGGATCTCGAAGGAATAAAACCAGAACGTGTGACGTGTACGGAAGTCTTAGCGAAGCGTTCGGGAGATCAACTGTGACCGCAAAGTGCAGAGAGTCATGACGCAGCAAACCAGCATGTTTCTGTATCGTGGCTGCTGTTGCACTGATGCTCTTTTCTGTACAGTCTCTACTGTACGATACACGGCAAGTTGAAATGATTAACCGAACCACAATTGGATCGATATCCTGTCCGCTGTTAGTGCGTACTGCTTCGGGCATCTTACCTTTATGTATACTTGTATTATTCTATTTAAATTGAAAATATTCCCTCGTACATTCCCGATGTAAATTGTACCCAACTGAGTCAGCAGCGGTATTTCTCCGTAACGATGACACCAATTTTTTTTTTTTTTTTTTTTTTTTCACATCATCGATAGATTTGTTTCGGTCGCGCATCGTTCTTGGAAACGTTCTTAACCGCCTCGGATACGGGTCGTGGCTCTCGATTCACGCGAATAGAGGAAGCTGATACTCTAGGCGGAGCTCCTGCTCTCGAGGTAGAGAGCACAGAGCGCCCAGTGAACGGTAGTTATAAGTTGGCAGGGCAGAAATAAAAGGCAGAAGGAGAGTGCGGATGCTGGAGCCACTGCAATGTACTGAGCATTGTAGAAGTGGAAGAAGATTGACCGTGTACCGAGAGAACTTTGGTCGGTACCGGAGTCTCGTCAAATACTCCAACAACGATCCACTTTCCACCTAGCTCTGACAAGCTAGAAAATTTTCATTCGTCATTCTTCCTTTGTTCCTCGAATTTCTATACTTCGAGCAGTCCCATTCTTCACACTAGTTTTCCGATCGAGTAATTTGCAGCCGCAGGCACATCGACTGATCTATCCTATATAAGTTGTTACACTTCTTCTTCGTATTCGAATACATATATACACACTGCTGTATACGATAGCGTAGTATAGCAAGAGGCTATTCAGCACCACCGCATGCTGCACGCTGGTTTGAAAACGGTAGTGACCGTCCGCAGCAGCAGCAGCAGCAGCAACAGCAGCAGCCGCAAAGAGGAATGAAGAAAGACTCAAGGAGAGACGGGAGTCACGAGCGAGAAAGTGAACGAGAGAACCGGAGAGACAACGAAAGGAAGAGAAGAAGTTAGCCGAGGATAAAGAAGGTACATAAGAGAACTGGAAAGCCGCAACTGGAAGGGTACGTCTCTCCGGGACTTGCGCCATGAAACGAGGATGGACGAAGAGGTAGTCGGTGAAGAAGAGGATCGAAGAAGCTGCGGGATAAGAAGAAGTGCAAGAAGAAAAGGAGGCAAAGGGGCAGAAGGAAAAGAACGAGGAATAGGAGCAACAAGAGGATCAGAAGCAGCCTCGGGTGCCGGGCGGGGCTCAGATGTTTATCTCGGTCGACCTCAACTCCCTCCTTGCTCCTCGTGCCTTCACCTTCTTCGCGGCAGCACCGCACTCTTCCTCGTATTCCCTGCGGTGCCCCCTGCTCTTCGCTCTTCGTTCTTCGCCCCGTGCAGACCCGTCAGAGTTCTTCCAGCAAGAGAGAG
Source organism: Odontocolon sp. PSUC_FEM 10030002 (assembly GCA_018906895.1). Lineage (NCBI taxonomy): Eukaryota > Metazoa > Arthropoda > Insecta > Hymenoptera > Ichneumonidae > Odontocolon > Odontocolon sp. PSUC_FEM 10030002. The sequence continues at coordinate 15,144 of JABMBT010030694.1, forward strand.
GTTCGAGCCCTCGGCGATCTGCAGCAATGCACCGCGGCGCCCGCATCCACCGCTCGCCATCCTCTATAGAATATGCTATAAGACACGAGCACATATTGTGTATGCGTGTGCTCTCGTTGCACTTGGGTTGCTGGTACAGCCTGCAGGGACCAGGCGGACCAGTGGCGTCGCACCCCTTTGGTCGTCCTTGAACGACATACCCACCTATGTTGCGCGCGAGAAGGCCTCGCACGTAAAGCGAGGTAAAACGTCCTTCTTCGTGTCGGTATGCGTCGTGTCGTCGTCCGTAAAAGAAAACATTTATATACATACATATATGTATATAGGTTTACTATTTCCACGAAATGAGACGTAATTAACTTGAAAGTTAACGGAACGTTCTACGTATGTGAGAAGGGAGAGATTGGTTATTCGACGTCATCATACGTGTCAAATAGAATCAGTGAAAATTGAAAGGGAGATCTATCGTATACGGCCTCTTATTATCATTCTTCTCGGTACTCCGATCTTATAAACTCCGTAGAGTTATAATGTATAATGTACGTCGACGTCCCATTATTATGTCGATCTACGAATGATGACTCGTGACATTTCACAGCCTAGTGCTTTATGGCTATGATGATAATCCGAGACGTATACCTGCTACGTTCCTCGTCTCTCGCAACCGCGAGAAACGGATTACGGACTCGACGAACTGGGTCAACTGCAGGCAAGTTCCTATCGCTGCAAGGTTGATGACTGTATGCACTATAGCTCAAGATCGTGCACCGACGATCTACCGCATCATCTCTCAGGTGTCGGGAGCAACTGTGTAAATATGGACGTTTGAGATTCCGCACGGTGTTTGGTACGTATATCACCATTCGTAAACGATTTCAAGAAACAGATATCATACACAATATCGTAATGGCATATAGCGATTGCTCCAGGTCATCGCAATTCTCAGCTCAAGATTGCTGATCTAACCAGCAGCGTATTTTGAGAATGTGAAGAAAAAAAAGAGACGAGAGTTTTGCGACGTTCTTTTCTTCTTATGAGTATCAATAACGTTATTATGCCACCATCTATATTCACCGCTGCTGTAGTACCTACACAATATTCTGAACTGTGATCGATCAAATCGTTTCTGTATCCTGATCGAAGTCGTGATCCATAAGCAGCGACTTAAGAGAAGAATAAGAAGAATTGTATTGGGCCATAGGCTGTAGGTCCCGCGTGACGATCGTCATCTCGAGATGTATACATATATACATATACATATACATATGCATACACATATACATATATACATCTCGAGATGTATAGTCGTCATCGTCGTCGTCGTCGCGGACAGCGCAAAAAGCCACCTCCCTATCCAACAGTCGCGATCCACCACCGATCACCTTTATTCAGCCTCGATCTCGCCATCTCCCGTGCGCGCCTTTCGATCAAGCCACGATCTCTCAGCATCAGCAGAAGCAGTGGCGGCTCTTCGAAACAAAAAATCAATGAATGAACCTTCCGCGAAGGAACAAACACACCTCGTGGAGCAAGACTGCGAAATTGTTGACTATCCTCGGTGAAGACGCCACGTCCCGCGGGATGTATAAGTGATTCCCCGGTGGGTGGCTTCGTTCATGACTTCATAGTATAGACTGTTACATCTAATATGTTGGAAATCCAAACAGAAATTTCATGGAAAAAATCGTAACAGAAGTATTGCTAGAAACTGACCAAAAGGCAAGCGTTTAGAGTTCATAAATTACTAATAAAATTTTATTTGTCAAGTTTCCGATGCTGCGAAGGAAGTTGCCTCGATCACAAATGAGCCTGAAGTCATCGATGTTGATGACGCACTTCCGGCCGAGTGAACTCGCTCCGGTGGCCCCGTGATAATTCCGAACGAGAGAAGATCGTATAAGCGAGGATCCAACAGCATCGAGCAGTGTGGCTCCTTGGCCCCGTGACGACCCGAGAGATGCTGTTTGCTCTTGTTGCGAGGCCCGCGGGGATTGTAGAAGCACACACAGGTACCCTCTATATAGATATATTTTATATACGTATACACTCGACCGAACGCAGACTGCACTATACTATAGAAGCAAAGTGCGCGCGCGGTCGGCTCTCTCCGAGTGCAGGAAAACGAAGATGAAGATGGAGAGTTCGAAGCAGAAGCAACCAAGTAGAAGAAGAAAAAGAAAAAGAGGAAAAATGAAACAGAAGATCAAGAAAAAGACTAAGAGAACGGGCCGGGATCCGACGCCTAGGTCTCGGAACAAGTTCGAAAGAGCAAAGGAGCAAGAGAAGTCGAGCAAGATGAGCGCCATAGGCCTGCGATGGTAGCGGTTCGCTCATCATTGTAATTACTTCGCGAGGATGTACCAGTATATTGGATCATTATCGACCGCTCCATATCTACCACCTAGGCCATAAGTATAGACTTCTTTCGTCCAAGGGTGTACGAGAACCTCTCAGCGCCTGAGCCACGATGTCTCTCTGGTTTTATTTCTGCAAACGTCAGCCACGATTCAGCTCAGCATCGCTCCTTGTATTGCTGATGTATAGGTCCGCGACTCTGTCACGTATGATGAATCGAACCCGGTGTTATTATTCAAAGGAAGTGGAGATAATTCCATAGATTTTCATAAACCTGAAATCTTTGCATCGACGTACCTGATACTCTGAAATTGAGTCACAGCTCATTTCTCAGCATATATAATTGATTGAAAACGAATGATACCTCTGTACGATGGAGTATATATAAACTCCATTTAACATTGGGTTTAGTGTCCTTTAATGACTCCCGATATCCGAAGGTCTCGACTTCAAGGCCGACGAGACATCATTGCGACCGCACTAAGTGTGCTCGCACGAGAAACTTATTCGATATCGATGTGCGGCAAACCAGCATCGTATAGCGATCGACAATCTTTTTCCTCCCGTCGTTGTTCATTTTTACTTTCGTTTTTTGTACATGATTTTTACGGATTATATCGCACCGCGGGGATCGGACATCTTTCGAACGTATGCGGGGTGAGATTGCGCGCGACGTACGTGGAGATCGTAGTCGCTGAGGCCGCCGGAATGCTGAGGAAATTCGATCGTCGGCTTTGCTGTCCGCTCACGCGATGCAACCGCGAAGAGACGGCTTCCGCTCGAATGATTATCATCGATCCGAGTCTCCCGATACGATACTACCACTAACTATATATACCAGCAACTACGTCACTTCTCTCTCACTCTCGCGTCTCATCCTCACACAGAAACCCGACGAGCAGCATATGTCTTTTTGTGTTTGTTCCACCGACTCACGTACCGCAGCGTGATCTCGGTCTTGCCGTTCGCTCGATCGCTCTCCGAACTCCCGTCTCGTCTGATCTTTCGCTCTCTCTGCCGTGAGCCTGAACCCAATGACCCCGTGTATACTCCGCTAGCTTTTTCTACCAAGAGAATATATTCTTCAAGGTGCTCGAAACGCTCGCTCGAACGAAGCATTTGGCTAAGAACGAAAGACACGAGGATATATATATAATCCAGAACTCTGCATCACGATAATTCGCACAGTGAAGCTGACTGGCTGAAATGGACTTGCAAAGGAACAGATGATCGCAGTATCAGAGATATATCAGATTCGAGACAGAGAGAGATAGAGAAAGAGGCAAAGGAATCAAATGGAAAATCGATATAGCAATACACTCTTGCTATTTTTCTTCCTCACTTGTATACTTCGTACGCTGGCAGTGGAATCGAGCGTCTCGCGGACCAGAAGGAAGACAGAGGGTCAGATCAGGTGTAAAACCGTTGATTGCCGGTGCAGAGAGTATTTTCTCTCTCGTCGTAGACGGGCCGCGTGCCCGAGCGGTTGTAGTAGCTGTGGGCGTACCGTGCACGACCGAAGGGAGACGGCCAAGGCCTCCTCATCGAGCTACCGCGATTATGTTTATTATACTTGGTGAGCGAAGCCAAGAGAGAAATATAGCGACGCACGCGTGTGCGTATATATATAATACAACAACCACCAACTATAGCAACAACTTTACCATCAACTCGTAGTTTAGTATTCGTTGAGTCGAGTCTCGAATGTTTTTCGTACATGTGTGCACGGAGCTGTTGCAGTACTCGATGCATGGATGCACATGGACGAGTCCGTGCATCCTGCGCCTTCGCTCAATCACTCGCGAGTTCGAACGTCCTACAGAGCAACCGGAGAAAATCCGATCGTTCGATGTAGTCTTGACTGTGTCATGCGGCCTGCATCCGAGTGCAGACTCTCCCGGGATTCCGCTATAAAATTCTATCCAAGTGGAGCCTTGACATTTTTATATTGAGAATATCGATGAGTAATCGATCCCTGATGAGAAAAGGATCGCCTTTTTATCCCCTTTTCATATTTTTAAATAGGTTTGTGGTCGTTGACGTGAAACCTGAGAAGTAAGTAAATCATACGATGATGAAGTTATGGATGTAACTCTATAATAGCTGAGTTACATTTGTACCATAATTACATATTATACATTGTTACAATGTTCTGAAAAGTAAAAGTCCCTTAAGATCGTTTATTTTATGGATTTATTGATTACGAGATTACATTACGGTACAAAGTTTTGAGAAGCACATAATAACAGTGTCCCGAAGCGATATAAATCATTGTGAATACTCACCGAATTGACAGGCGAACCGAACACCGGTCTCCGGAAATCCGTTCTTCATGCAACCTGATAAAAAAAAAAAGATTGTAGGTAAAAAATCAAGCAACGCAATAAGTCTTACGAGTCTCATAAGTTCAGTGGAAATATAGAGTGTGGAATCCTTCTCGATATTCAAGTCGTTATTCAATACTGTATAAGATCGCGACTGTAGTAATCAATCGATTAATGAGAATCCAAGAGGGCTGAACCGAAGGAAGAGATCGCCAACTCACGAAGGTGGCTTCTATATACTGTTGGTTGCCGCCACCACCCACGTAGCGACTGTTTAGCATGCACGTCCGGGGCGGAACATAGCTATCTGACAAGGTTAAATAATACAGATTCCCTCTACCCCGTGCCCGGAACCGTTCGCTTGATTAGAAATACGCCGATAAATCAGCGAGGAATGGAGAAAGAGCTATGGAACGACGATGGAAGGGGAAAGGAAGAATCAACGACAGACGAAGAAAGAGCCAAGGGGTAAGATTGGAAGAAGGGAAATCGAATGTCTCGATGACGAAGAAAGGAGTTGGGGTGAGGAGGAGGGGACAAGGAATCGATGATCAGTGCGGTGCAGCTGCAACGTGCAATGGCAACTGTACAAACTGCAACAGAGCTAGTAGCTCTCGGTAATTGATCGGCCTGGCATACGCTACGTGTGTAATATATAGTACAGTATTACTGTACGTATAACCCGGGACTTCTGGTTATCTAGTGCGGACTTTTGCGCTACGGTAACGAGATAATTAAATCAATATAGGAGTGGACTCGACTCGCCCGTCGTTCGAATGCTAGACGCGGCAGCAATGCAAGTTTAATTGGACGTTCACGAGCTCTCGCGAGATACAACCCACCCCGGTCGAGCAACCGAGTGCATTTCGATCTCTCGATTCCTCGAAGAATATAAAACACGTGTCTGACGCGGCACGGGTCGATTTTCCGCTTGTTCCACAACGCTGCGGGGCATTCGATCATCATCGGGCGCGAAAGCTGTTTGAGCTTTTAATTTTCATCATTTTCTTGGATTATATCAAACGTTTATATACGAAAGAGCTAGACGTTGGAGCAGTAAACGAGACAAAAAACATGTCAAAGACTCGTCTCTTCGTGTCGTCGATGTGTCGAGACGATGCAAACGCGATGATTTCGACAATTTTTCATCGCACTCTCGTGTCGATATCGTCGCGACATCACTCGCTCGCCAAGTTTTTCCGGAATTTCGCCTCCGGCTGTCATATAAAACGAAGCAGCGAGATAGTCAGAGACAAGTGTGTCACGATGGACGGTGCGAGCGTAGATCGATTATACGTGTATATACGTTCTTGTTGATCGGACGTCGTTAAATCAGCATCGCGACACGATAAAGGGCTATTAGTTGCCATCAGACTCGGAGAATGTCTTGTCAATTAGGTCGATGGAACGTGAGTGTCTGGAATTTTTGTCGTTCGACGCGATGCTGACGACGACCACCGACACCTATCGAATGTTCAATGATTCATCGAGTTTCCAATCACACTCGTCTCATTATAATCATTTTCTCATGCATAATGCCAATTTCTGAAAAATTCGTTATAAATCTACAATTCTACACTCTCGACAATCTTCACTCTCGATATAATCTACCAACGATTTCCCATGTTATTTCTTTCACTCTCACTCCCTGTAATCATGCATTACATCTTGATTAGGATTCCCACGAGGAATCGAAATAATCGAAAAAAATGGAATTGGAATGACTGCGTCTGGAATTAAAGAATTTATGAAATTTCACCACGAGAGATCAGAACAGTACGTATACTCGGAATTGGGAAAGGTCGAGAGGAGACGAGGATTCCTTCGCGTGTTGACCCGTGGAGCTCCGGTGCATTTACACTACGCATATGCATTGCACTTAAAATCTGCAATGCAGCGATGCATGAAACGATCATGCCGCTTGTCGATTAGGCGCGCCCACACTCGAGCTCCTGAGATTAGCGTTGCTGACTTTGACTCCTCTCCTAAGGAATTGAAATTTCCACTACTCGCAAAGTTAACAAAAAAACATAAATGTAACGCATTCAAGTTTTTACTATAAAAATCCATCTCTTTTTTATTTTTATACCGTGGAAAGTATCCTA
>JABMBT010030914.1:0-13905 GCA_018906895.1 Odontocolon sp. PSUC_FEM 10030002
ATAGGTAATTTTATATTTAAATTATGGATACAGTTCTTAGATAATATATACACAGTCCAAAATGGACATTTCCTAGGAAAAACACGGGCCAAAAAAATTAATGGCACACAGTATGTTGTTGTCGTTATTAGAAAGATGTCAAGACTCGCCGTGCAACTGTGAGTACCGAGTGAGTAGCTTGGAAAACCCAAAGAAGAAGGCGAAGTATAGAACAGAAGTAAAAGTCTCGAGTATGAGTGTGTTTGTATTTGTACGTGTGCACGGGCCTTAAATCGTGTGGCCGGCGCGGAGAGGCGCGACAACATCTGGCCATTAGAATGAAATACCGTCGCGGCTGACCGTATCTCACGAGGGGGTTGTGTTCACCCTCCACGTTCTCCCTATTTCTTCCTCTCTCTCTCTCTCATTCACTCGCTTCACATTTTTTCTCTCTTACCCTTCCGCGCGACATCATTTTTATACCTTTATACCCCATTAAATCCGCCCAACCTTAACACCTTCGCCTTCCTGCTCGTGGCAATTTTCTCGTCTTTCCCTTCCCCTTCGCTATCCTCGCCATGCTGCTTTTCTACAGCTCCCCCATCTAGCTTTTGCACTCTTTTTCACTCGCTGGTTCAACGACGTCGACACTCGAAACGCCTTGACCTCCTCGCAACCTGCAAACACCCTCAACTGTTCCCAACGAACCCTTGAGCGGGCTCATCCGGGAACAGCAGTGTAACACACATACACACAGGCGTACACCTCGAGATTCTACTGTGCACGATGAGAACGGCAACCTTTTGATTAAAGCCGCCACTCTACCAACCAACCACCGGACCTAGCCGCCATATAGATAGACGGTGGATGGATACCACAGCCCCACATCATACTTACTCAATTGTTTATTCTCCACTAACATCGTTTCAGTAGCTGATGACTATCTCTTCAAAATCTTCTTTCCCATCTCACTATTTTTTGCAGTCATTCAAATAATCCTAAATTAAAAGTTGTCGGAATATATATGTCAAAATATAATTTTTTCTCTACCTTAATCGTGTATTTGGAATAAATACTATTATAATGGTGAAACTAGTGACAGTAATGACCTACTGGTAATTATGCCAAATCTCAAATGAACGGTACAAACTGTCCATATATATATAACAAATGGGTTAAACCCAAGTGTGAGACGTATTAATCTTTTGTTCATGGCGATCATATTCGTGTATATCCACAGTGTATGTTTCAGGTTTTGATATCGTTTAGACCAGCAGTATAGGAAGTTACAGTGTGTATACTGTATACCGGTTCTATAGTTTACTGTGTAAACTCCTCCGTCATAAATCTCCCTAAATTAGGGCCCTAAATGAAAACGAAGCGTTTGTGCTCTCACGGCTATGCTCGTGCTTTACTCGACGCTTAAACCAATAGCAACAACTACAGGAACAGCAAGAGGTAACACACAGGAACTCTGAACGGGCGCGGTTAAATTAGCCACGGGCAATCGACCATCCCCGCGTGCTCGCTCTGAATTGGGGATATCGCCTTCCGCACGAATGCACCACTTTCATTAAAACATGGCCATGCTGACGATACTATATTACGTACATCGTGTTTCACTATCGTCGGCTTTTCAAGAGTCGAATAACACCATCGTTGCACTTTATAACAATATTGACTTAAAACAAGGCTTTTATAAAAATAGAAAAAAGCAATATTGAAAAAGGGAAAAAGACTAATAACTGCCTAACGATTTAACCGTGTCTTTATGATCTGGAACTGTAAAACCATTTTCGCATTGTTGAACTGCATGAAGAATTGATATCCTCTCCTTTTATCCCCAACTCCATTTCTCAATGTACCTTCGCTACGACACGATGGGGAATAGATTTTCAAGGGTCGTTGATTCGAGTCAAATGGAATGGGCTTCGACGGAGCGTTAAATATTAAGAAGTAATTACCTCATTGACTATAGATATCTTCTTGTTCATTCGCACTGGTGGACCCTCGTTTCTCTCGTTCTCCGTTTCCTTACGAGATGTATCTATACGTATATCATTCAACAACGATCTCGCAAAATTAGTATCCTTGTTGCTGTTGCTGTATCAATTTTACTGATGAATTCTGTGGATTCGTGGAATGGTTTTCCGCAAGGATGAACGCATGAGTAACATCATGACAAAACGGATGCACTAAAGGATAGAGAGGAGAAACGGTATGAGAGAACAAAAGGGAAAGCTGTGTGTAAACGGTGCGTCGACATGAAAAGCTAACAGCGGGATGAATACTAGAATCGCATTCGGTTGGAAATCCGGCAATGCAAAGTAAAGCTCTACGGCCTCCGCGAAGATGCTGCGGAGGTAGACAGTAAATTCGTTGAAGCATAGATTGGCCAGAATTGCACATAGAGTGGCGTGCCGTATCTCGATTCTCTAGGCGATGCGGTGTTGTACACCGTGCCTTACCCTCGGGCTCGTCATGACGCGGAGCTTAATTTCGCGGCCAACTGGAAACCCTCTGGTACCGTGCCAACTCGTTGCCGGTTTCATTCATAACTGTACGAGTGAGCACCGAACCAAGGATCGTGCTCGAGACTCGTACTAAGGAAGTTCACCACCCGACGTGACTTCCAATTCTGCATATTGCTAATATCGTAATAATATGCGAGAGATAGAGAAAGCGATGGATCATATACATATGAGTGAATATGTACCAAAGATTTTCTACGAAATTTGCTATCTGTTAACTTGGTTGTCTGATAAGGTTCTTTATAGTGAGACCACATCGCTAGAAATCCGTTTTATTATTCACTAAAATTTGGTTACCGACATTCCAAGTACTAGGCTAAACTGGAGGAACGTTAAACTCGACAAAAGTGATCAGGACTTATATATGTATATATAAACCTTGTTTATGGACACTTGAGTTGCTTTATTGCTTTCGTCTCAATTCCATTTGCTGAAAGCTTCGATGTAAATTGGGGGGCAAAGGGAAATCTAGAGGAAAGCGGTGTCGTCAGTGGTAAACGCGAATGGATCAAGATCATTCGCTTTATAGGGCATTCTGAGGTAGAGACGCCTACGAACTCCTCACAAACGAGAGGCAAGTTCGATCTAGCGGTGAGATTCGTGTTTCTGCGCGTGAAACTCAAAAGTTTGTTCAACGCCTGCGGCTGAGTCGGTAGAGAGAGATACGTGCTATTACTATTGGACGATGTGCTGGTGTACCACGTGGAGTTTGGTGCTGGGATGCTGTACGATCCTCTGGACTCACTCTGGACCCTCGATGAACTCTTGGACTCGTTGTGGGAAATCCTCCCTGTCACTCGGCAAGCTACTTTCCCATTTTCCTTCGTATTCCTCTTCGCACCTCGACCCAGGATACAAACCCGAAGACCTCTCTCCGTTCGAGTGGTTTCCGAACTCGAGGATCCTTGCCACCACGCAACGGTCGATTGGAAAACGAGTTACAAATGGAAATGGCTTTGGACGAGAAAGCGGAGGCGATAAGTCGCGACGAAATTTCCTCAGGTTTTCCTGGTATGGTAAAACTCGTCTACTTTGCCACGTTGAGATGAAAAATATATCCAAATCGATGCTCGAGACTCGCACTCGTCGTAATTGACCAATACGTTTTCTTCGAGCCATCAATTTACAGGGTTTTACACGAGGGATATGAACATTTCAGACAAATCGATGTTACAGAAGAAATTGTCGATGGGATCGGCAGAGAGTTCGTTACGAAGACGCGTATAAATTCAGAACTTTCGTATATGTGCTTTTGTTACGTATCTAAGAAAAATTGTAAGTGTGCATCGAAGACCATCGCGTTTTGCGCGAACGCGAAGAGGTTGACGGTAATTGGGCAGAGGGAAAAAGATTGAAAGTTTTTCGTGGGCAAGACCCCACGAGTATTACGACTCTGTACGAGGTTCGACCGTATATACGGTACGTACACGATGCCAACTTTGTGATTGAATCACGGATATATCATTTATTTCTCTCAGCACACCCTCGAGTGCTCTGCTGAGTGCGAACGACTGAGCGAGCGAAGCTGAAGAAAACGCCAAGTCCCAACGTAGACTGTTTTCCTCGTACAAAAAGAACGAACCATGTTATATATACATATATAGATGTGCATTCACGTGTACAGTTATATCCGTGTGTATATACGTTTGCGTGAGTGCTTTCCTTTCCCAAGCGAGTATAAAATTCGATGGGGAGAAAATCAGAGAGAAGTGCCAGAATTGAAGTGCGAATTGGAGTCCAAACGAAATTTTCCCCCCATGCATACAAACATATATACCATACGCGACTCCGCTATACAGTGTACACTTGACTTCAGGTACATATCGTTCATACGAATGCGATAAAAAATATTCGTAAATATCTCGAGGCTGCGAACGCGTTCGTGTTTGGCCATGCACGATAATACGAAAAGAGCCGGAGCTACTACGACGAGAACTCCAATTTCCAATTTTTCTCGATCAAGTTCTGTTCGTCGGTTTGCGGTAGTGGTACTTGACGTTTTCGTTTTTTATTTTTTTTATTTTTATTTCTGAAGAGTTTCTACGGTATGTGCTCTTCTTTACAAAGTCTTCAGTACAAACTGGTGTACGTCGTTTCTTCGGGAAATGCTTCTGCTGTTACTCGTGAGTAAAGAACGAACGATCATTCCGAGTACGTGTACAACCCTCGTTCTTCTTTTCACGTTGCCTCGACTCTGGCACTCTTGACGTTCTATTTCTGGTTCTACTGATATTGCCGGAAAGAGCGGCTTTTATGTGCATTAGCTCTACCGGAATTTCCGGAAGAAATCGAATCTTCTATGCCGAACGTACTATACGAATAGGATATTCGAGTCGCATGTTGAACTGTATACGGCTAGAGGAAGTGTGAACAATTTGTATCATAGGGCACACATTTACTGTTTCATCGAGTATATAATCCAGACCGAAAGTTTGCGTCAATATTTGATGATTTACGAGCTGAAAATGTACCAGGAAAGTAGTCTCTATTAAAGAGTCTCACGTCACACTGTGCCCTCTTTTCCTAAACACTAGTAATGATAAATGATGATACTGAAAGTCTCCCTCTTGTATCTTTCACCTGTCGCCCAAAATGGTTCATTCCACTTTTCCGGCTATTAACTTTCCGGATGTGTCCAACAAGATATAAAATATATGAGATATAATACCTTTGGTATTTTTATGTTTTTGTATGCGTATGATAGAGTGGTCGAAAAATATCAACAGGCATTTATATTGTGTTGGAAGTCAGAACAATTCAGGAAAATATTGATAAAACGTTACCTCACTCTCAGGCTATTCATTTCATGTGAAAGCAGAGATCGATACAGAAGCAGGAACATATAGTTGTAATGTATACGTAGACCCATGAAGGAGAGTCAGACCCAAGGAGATATCGGAGATGGGAGAGTCTCAAGTATTTTACTGAAGTCGACTATTACTTGACCTCTTCCTTCTGCTACTCGCACATCCTCTCAAGATTTTTCTATACCCTTAAATGTACGGTATCTAAGTTATAGACCTTACTCAATACTAGTTACAAATTATTAGCAACTTATATTGAACGGTGAACAAAAAAGTATTGCTTCAAGAATCATAATGTTGCAGGTAGGCAGATATTTTTTTTATTCAATGCTCCAATCATTATGCAGGTTTACCCTAATAAGTTAATAATTTATTACATAAAGAACGGCAGCAATGCTTTCATCTCATTTCTATCAGAGAAGAAATGTCGCTGTTCTCTCGTTTCTATGCGAAGCCAACCAACGACTCTGGTGGCTTAGTGTGCTTCGTCCATTCACGACTTTATTCCCCTTTGAAGATGAAACCTTCTCTGTGCTGTATTTACATATCGCATTTTCCGTAAATCGAACATTTCCATACACGAAGCAGAGAAAATGTACGATATCGAAGACGAAACGAGAGGTATAGGTAAAGGTAAGTATATGCTCCTGATGTACGATGTACGTTGCATACACATTGGAGAAACGAGAAAAATTTCCTCTGTCAACCTCGTCTTTTTACATTTTCTATATCTGACGATCTATTTCTGTATTCTGCTTTGCTTTGTCGCAATTCGCACTTTTGAATATCTCCGATCCAACTCATCGTGTATATATCAGAGCAACTTATGATATGCAGAATTCAACCATCAGAGTTCTATCAAGGTTTATGATAGGAATATCGAAATTACTGAGATTCCATGCGAAGCTTGGAGTTTCTCTTCGCTTCGCACAGACCATCAAGTACTCCGAGGCATACTGGAGAGTTTCAAATATCCCATTTGGTCTCCGAATTTAAAAAACGCATGCTGAGACTACGATCCTTGTTATGTAGACTTCCAATTCGATTTTCGTTGCTATTCTAGAATTTGGAGAATATTGAGAGACATGCTGCAAACATATTTTGTTACCTCGTATTTAAACATGCCAGTATCATATTTTTGTATGTACATTGAAAAAAAAAGTCATCATTTTCAACTAAAACTTTATTCATCCGATTAAAATTTGGTTGGGCTAAATAAGTTCATCAAAATATAATGACGTTTTTATTGAAAATTCATGCCTTTTTTTTCAGTGTACTGCACATTATTTAAAAAAATCCTCGTTCCTTCTATTTGTCATATTTTTGTATTTTTACTTTTCATACTGGATACACCGTCTATCTTATTTTTCAGTCTAATGATCGGTCTATCTTTGTCTCTCCTCTTGGTAGAGTTATGTTTTGTACCGATACGCGGATGCGTATAACAATGAACAGAAACGCGAAGCGGAGAAAAAAGTAGAAATGGGCACAGAGGGAACTTGCATTGACAGTTTTGTAATTCAAAGTAAAGCCAATCCGTTACATAAAAAGGATGATCAAAGGAGACGGCTGAAATTATTTACATACCCTCGAGCGTGCCGGTGTAAGTATGCGACGGGTCAAAGGAAATTGGCCGTCCGTTCGAAGCTTCGAAGACGGCATCGTCGTGAAAGAGTCTCGTGTCCCTCACCAGCCTCATCTTGAAAGTTCTGAAACATAATACCATAAAATGTGTATTTCTCATACCCATACACATCAATCAATGATATAAAATATAATGAAGTTTCTTTTGTTTAGTCATTAATAAGAGAAAAAATCGAGTTCTTCCGGATACTGCAATGATTAACGGGAGAGACCGAGAAAAATTCACCAAATGGAGATTCATCCAGAACATAAGTTGCCTGTCCACTTTTGAAATATTTCAGTCTCGATAAAAGCTGGATAAAAATTGTACGTGTATGGATGCAGAAAAGGGGCTAGAGCCAATTAGCTATAATTAGACTGCCATTAGCGAATGGGTGACAGTGCACCATTGGCCGGAGAGCTGTCTTTATCTGTATGCTGATATCCACCACCCTCTGTCTCTTTCAACCTTCTGGCACGGTTATGAATGTACGCATCGACAAGTTTCTCGATAACGATATCGATTTGGGTTGCCATTCGCTCGGACGATGGACGCAAGGGTGGTAATCAATTATAATATGTGACATGGGATCCGATATTCGCGATGCAATCTCAACGACCCGATGGTGCGCATGACCTCAACAGGATGAACGATATATCGCGATACTTTTTTTTTTCATTCATTCTTGCTATCGTTCACTCTTTTATCCTATTTTTTTTTCTTTTATTTAGCTGTGTTGGCCGAGTTGGTCCATGCACTTGCGCGTTTTCAAATCACCGGCTATCGGCTGATTTTGCTTCTGGTTTCAAAGTTACGGATCAACCACCCCACCCCTTCGGAATAGAACATAGTACCAACGCCGTTATATCGCTCGGACACGGGAGCGAAGCGATGTTTAGTCCTGGACATCGTCCTGTCGTTGACGTTGATGCCGACGTTAATTGGACGTACCCGGACTATGTCCCTGTTCGCTTGTCTATGTATGCCGATGTGCACATTGCAGAAGCGACAGCGCAGCACACCAGACCAAGAGCTAAATCCACACACCTCTTTCCCACACACGCTCACGTCGAATCTCGTTACAATGCAAATTCTCTTATCGCGTAACACGTGATTTTGTCATCGTCACTAATAATCATACCTCACTAATTCCCGTCGTTATCATTAATGGAATCATCCTGGTAGGTGTGGTATAATTTAGCTTGGATTGGCGTTGGATTGAGGGATGAAGAAGGAGTTAGAGTGACATGAGACAAGCGGAAAATCCGTGTGTTCTGTGGGTTCTAAACCTCCCCAAAATGAACCGTTAGTGCAGTTCTCCTATACCGAATTAAACCGTTGAAATGATAAACTCATGTATGTAGTTATGTAGTTAGAATCAGAGGACTGTAGTACATATATTTGACGGAGCTTTGATTTTGCAAGGTAGTCATGTTTTAATAAAGTTTATCAGACAGATATGTCTACATTTTTTAGTAACGGAAAATGGTTTGAAAATGTCCAAGTTTCGGAGATGATGGATCCTACTTATTTCACAGTAAATGACGGACGTATGAAGAACATGCACTTGGCATGACATAAACGAGGGAAAGTAAAGTGTAGGTAGATGAATGACGACGTGCCCAACGGCATGTGAACTAGATCCAGTGGAGATATGTATTGAAGAAGAAGCAGAGGGGCATGTAATAGATATCTAATATGCTTCACTCTCTTTGAGTATCTCGTTGAGTTGTGAAGCTCTGAGTTACGTAAGAGGATTGAAGTAGAAATGGGAAGGCTATGTAAAATATTGAAGAGGTTTTACATCAAAGTAGCAAGGAATAGAGTCAAGGATTCTAAGCCCGGTTGGCGTTGATTAAAATTATTAATCTCATCTCTTTGATTCGGTTAAAGCAAAAGCATCATCTGCTTTATCTGGATAAGTATTGCCAGTGCGCTACTCATGATTACATTCCACATGTTTTGACATTTTGTAATGGAATTTGGGTCGAGTAAAAATTGTTTTGATAAGAGATCATTACTGTTCAGGGTGCATCGGCAAATGAGGATTCTCTCAAATATTGTAATACATAATTTCCACAATTTCCACTCATAATGGTATGGCCGCTATAAAATCAAAAGTTATTTTATGATAACAATGAATACGTAAAATAAATAGCACCCTTTGCATAAACAATATTTGGCGATATTTTTCAATGGTCTCTGTAGTTTCGGATCAACATCTACGTTAAGCAAAAGTTAATACGAAAGAGTACGCAGCCCACGGGAAATGTGTATTTCAAATTTAATCGTTCATAATAAAGTAAGTTGAGACCAAATCTTAATCGTTTTTATTTAAAACAAATCGCGTAATTTAAAAGGCAATTGGGGCCGTGGATGTATAGTGGAAGATTTTCTCGTTCAATACAGAAATATTCAGTTCTGTTTCTATATGGAGGGAAGGTCGAAAGGAAAGGGGATGGAATTTAAATTTGAGTGATAATTATAGAACCACGCCCGACCGGTAATCGGCTTAAGTCGCCGAGGCGACGGAGTTTATCGCCGATTTTCAGGTTAATTGGAAGCGCTGCAAGTTTATTCCAAACATTATGGTTCGCCGTGGCGGTGACCCGGCCGTACTACGAGCAACCTCCTCACACTACTCCTTTCTCTTCACCAACCTCCACTAGTGTGGCTTCGGTACCTATAAACGGCTGATTATCACGGAAGGAACTCATTAGCGGACCATCCAATTAAATCCTGCATGAGTATAAAAACTCCCGGAGCGAAACGAGAGTTTGGATCGAAGTATTCGGTTAAACTTCGATTGAATGTCAACAGTGCGCTCTCGGGATTGCGCCTCATTTAATGCATAATATTGATCGTGTCGCTCGTTTTCCGTCGCATCTCACTTTGCTTCGCTTCAACAACAGAGATAAACATAGTCTTTTATCCTGGCGCAGCGGTAATCGATATAGAGACGGCGTGTCGAGTAGAAAACAGATTTTATCATGCATCAAAAAGTCTTTAATGTGTTTCGATTTAAAATCAAACTGTTCTTTTTATGAAAAAAAGGTAGGTACGAAATATCAACGCATATATTAAGTGGGTGAAGTCTATTGTAAATCTACATGTATATAGAAGTAGGTGCAGAGTTTTTAATATAAAGGCAGACGTTGTTTCTATATTTTCTGTTTGGTGTTGTGCGGGATTTTGATAACATGATAACCGTTCAAAATTATATACACCTACTCATAAATTAACTACCCTCTGAGAAACAAAAAATAGTCAATTCGTGCTTCATTCGATTACCAAGTGAAGAATTCTAGTCTTCCAATTATCTGACATTTTTGTTTAACTATTTTAAAGACTGTTGCTAAAGTTAAATAATAATGGTGTTCATGGTTCCTACTGTACACGAAATTGCAGCACTATATCTATACCATCTCCGATTAGAACTTCCTTATACGTTTAGCCTTTTGATTCTTGTTTCTCAGGTCTCTCAGCTCTTCGCTCTTCGTGATCCTCTCAGCACTGTGCAAACAAGAACATCTCTCGAAATCTCAAGAATACACAGTGCCCGTACTTGAAGGTACTTCAGGGTTCGGTATATTTAATAGACGGACGAGGTTTCGAGGTCTATGTGGCCTCACAACATATACTACCCATTGATCCAAACTGACGAAGAGACGGGAGTACGCAAACGTAATACCGAATCGCGTGCACCGGACGAATGTCAATATCAGGGACAATAGTCAGGTGCGCACGGCATGGTGAAGCCCGAGGGTTAGGGTAGTGGTACATAGAATCATGAAGACGACGGGTGGGACAAGTAGAACGAGAGACGGGACGAAATGAACGAGGAGAGTGGGACGAGGAGAATGAGGAGTGGGACAAGCAGAACGATGGTGATCCAGTGAGAGTGGTAGAGACGAGAAGATATTGACAATGGTGAGTGAAGGGGTGGAATTGCCGGAGGTTCCATCTGGAAAGCAGTTCGAGTTCGACTCCAGAGGTGAATCCTTCCTATCCAGATGGAACTGGTGAATAGGAGAGCGAGTGGGATAACGGGGGAATGATCGAGAAGTGGCGAGTGCGGTCTGGCCTTGAGTCAATATTTAGGGCTGGTGAGCCGCGATAATACTCCAGCAAATCTCTCTATCTCTGTCCCAGTACCGGCTCTGATCTGGCCTTCCGCTTTCTCCGAGCTTTCTCTTCGTCTGTACGTCTCCGAGCTTTCTCTTCGTCTGTACGTCCCGTACCAGCTGCGGTTACGCGAAACGTCTATGTGTAGTTCGTATTTCGAGTGAGTAAGACCCTCGGCTCCAACATTCCCAGCTTCGCCGATGGAAATTCCCACGATGCAGATGTACTATATCATCAGCTAACCATGGAATTCGACATACGTAGTGAAAGCGTTTCACCTATACATATTCAGCCACTGTATTCGTGCGGATTGTTATCATTTTTATCAATTTCATTTATTTTCAAAAAACGTTTACGATTGTACACAAAAAACGAGTCTGCAAACGTCACCTCTTTCCAATTTACAAACTACGAATTTACAAACTTTTCTCGCCCTTTGAACCCCTTTTTGTGACGCGTTATCAAACTGGACTGATTAACGCATGCGACAAGCTGGTGAACGTACACGTTACATACGTACCAAAGGTACAGAGCCCCATGTCAGTTCTCGGTTTTTATGCAAGTGACGTTAATGCGTTACCCCGGTCTACAGCGTCGGAATCCCTCCACATCTCTTTTGTACGATATGCTCAGGAAAATCTTTCTATGTGTGGTATACATACCTGTCAAGAGCGTTCACGTGCAGATTTACAGTCGGCTCCTTTCGACGACTTGCCGGCTTCGTGAAAGCTTCCTGACGCGTTCGCGCTCGATGATCTCGCAGTGCAGCCGTGTCATAGTGAGCTGGTGTGTAGTGCCTCACGTACGATCCTTTCGTGATAACTGAAAAGACATCAAATATGACAATTGAAGATTCATTCTTTTAGTTTTTATACGTATACCGTATGGAGTATACTAAATATTGGATGATATCAAATAATTTCATAATACAGGTCACAGTAAGTGACATCAATGTCATTTACTGTAATTAATTGTTCATGTGAACGTGAAGAACAAAAGTTTAGTGTATTCACAGAGAGGCTGTAATGCATGGATCTAAGAGCATAGAATAGTGATAAGACACACACGTTGAGCATTAATTTGCCGTGTCTGCTTGCTCCGAACAATCCCCGGTTAATGCGTGTTGGTTGGAATCCTTACGATTGTCTGATGCTGAACGCAACCACCAACGATGTGTTGGTCCACTGAGAAACTAGAGGGGTCGTTCGTATCGCTGGTGCTGCTCCTGTTAGTGGCGTGAGATCAGAGCTTAGGAGCTACAACAGCTTCAGGCTTGAGGTCGGATCTCAGGACACAGACACTCTATACGCTGGATTAGTATCCACTTTGGACAAGAGGGATCATACGATGATACCGTTTCGGATTTCAGATTCCCTACTTGGTTGCTTCTGATTAAAGCGTTAATCAACTTGTTATGCATACGTGAACATATGGCTGCTGTGTATAACAATTTATTATTGAAGATTGTATATTTGCTTCGAAACCCGATCTTGATGTCAAGATCGATATCGCACGTGTGTATTTATTTTTAGGATATCGACACTATGGTTCGAAACAGAATATAAAAAACCATCACAGAGTTTGAAACACCAACAAATCGTTGCTTTTGAAATCGAAATTCCATCGCGATCGAAAGTGCATGTTGTCGATTGGCTTCGAGGATGCTGCGATCTGACATCTATGCACGTCGGTCACTGCTGAAAGCAATTACGATGGAAAAAAGGTATTTCGTATAAAAAAATGAAGAAGAACGTGCAGCGAAAGAGAGAAAAAAATTGGTATAGTCAAAGCTTGACCATTGATACGTATAGTGTCTATGTAAATATGCAAATATGTATCAAACGTGTTGATGCAGTCGATTCGACCTATTTCCCCGAAATATCGTGAAAAGTTTAAATAATATACCGATATAGATAGATCTTAATTAGTGTTCACTCACATATTTATAGAACTGGTTATAGAATTGGTCACCTATACCTTTGTCTGTTTTTTATGACTGGGGTAACCCGTCTAGATATTTTAGACCGTGTTCTATTTCTGCTTATGTCAATCACTTTTCAGAATATCTCCATTTTCTCTCTGTTTACGTTATTTACATTGTCTCTATTTATACCTCTTCATTACGTCAAATGAGAAAGATCTCGGTCAATGGCTATTCTATATCTATCTGGTATATGTAATACAACGACCGTACAGTACTTATGCTATCACTCTGTCATGTAAATTCATGCATTTTATGTATAGCACCTATATAAGAATGTAAATTACGTGGTATTACGTAGAAATGTAGGTATAGAGAACCGTACATTTCGATTCGGTATGGAACACTCCGAGAGAGAACTAGGACTGAAAAGTTTTATGGTGGTGGTAGCGTATTCGGTAGGTCCGTCGTTTCCCCTAACGCTGACCCGTTCTACTGCGAGCGCTGCGGCACGCCGAATCGAGCGGCCGTTTCTACTTCCGCCACGGCTGCTCTTTATGGACTTTACTACTGACTGCCGACCGATCCAGCTCTCTCTCACCCTCGTTTGCCTCATTCTCACTCTCGATATCTCTCACGCTTGCTCGGTTCTCTTTATGTTACTGCCCAGTACGTACAGTTATATTTCTTTCACTCCACTTTCGTCGATATTAACATCGATCCAGCTGTATTTGAACTCGTACAATGTAAAAAATTATCAGGTGTTCAAATTAACATGAAATTGATGTCTATATGAATTTCCACCGTAATTTTATAGCCGGGAGTTTAAAAAACAAAAAATCTGAACTGTTGATTGTAAAAATTAAAAGTCAGATTTAAAAAAAATTGATGCTTAGCAAAAATATACATCAAAATTTTATT
>JABMBT010031025.1:0-13895 GCA_018906895.1 Odontocolon sp. PSUC_FEM 10030002
TCCTCTCTCATTATACTCAGACAGGGTGAACACATCAATGGCTTGACGAAATTACATATTTCTTTATGTATTTTAGATTTTAAATGGAAACGAAAAATTGTAATAACTGCATTCACTTCTCACAAACTGTATTGATGCATTAGTTTACGTGTCATTATTAAAGCATTAACAGTAATTGTGAATATGTAATGACGCGTCCATTCGTTGGCCTATCTTCCCTATTGGAAACTAAATGTATTCAAAGTATGCAAGTTTTTCGAATTTTTAACACGATCTTCAGGTCGCCATAGCATTACACGAATGATTATAATCATCTTTCGTAGGGGTCAAAACCCAAAACTGGTTTATCCACCCTCGAATTTAGTGAAGCGTTTCTTCTCTCTTCTCGAGACTCTGAATATTTCAACGACTAAGATATTTGCTGACGTAAGACGCAAGGTCGGGGGTACGAGCGGATTTCGCGAGAATCGTCGTCTCGATTTGATTTCGTTCCTGGTCTCCCTTCGATTCTATCTCCGCTTTGCCAGACTGATCTTCGAGGCTTTTTTATTGCATTTTTTTTTTTTTTTCATTCTGTATAGCTGACTGGCTGACAATCCTGGATGGATGAGAACTTTTGTGTGCAAGAGATCGTGAGCCTCCAAATCGAAGATATATGATATAAAGACTCGAGGAGATTCTTCATTGCTGTTCCTGTCCTTCGCATGACGTTTTCAGAGTTTCGCGATTCTTTTATTCTCGCCGCTTCACTCTTCATATCTCATTCTCCGCGTCATCCTTTCTATACCTTTCTATTTCTTTTTTCTATTTTCATTCACTCTGTTGAATTTCTGTTATTCAATCGCGTCACCAATTTCGACGTTGGAGGGAATAGCATCGATATATACATATTTTTTTTTGTCTTGCTGATTCAACCGTTCGATGTCGATTTTTTTACGTCGTAATTCACCAAATCCTATTCCCGTTGCACAGTTTTCGTTATAGTCGGGGAACACGTGTATATATTCTCTAGTGCAAAGACCCGAGCTGTACGCCATAATCCAAAAATATCATTCCTTTCATGCGGCGAGCGTGAAATTAAAAAGTTTAAAGCTCGACACGTTGTTCGTCACAGTTCCTGATCGATGTTTCAGTCTTACTTCCTTACGTCTCCTTCGTTCTTCCTGTTTCTTTCTCTCTCGCTTTTATTCTCTGGATTCTAATCTGAACTCGGATCGCGTTACCTGTCATTAATAATGTTCTGACAGAATAGATTTAGCTTGTAATAAACTAAAGAAAATATTGAAATTCTTCAAGTTTTTCCGGTATTTATCATATTTCAGTTCAGATTTCAAGGAAATTTCTATGTTGTTCATAATCAGCAGAAAATTTCCAATCAAAAACACTCTAAACACGCAGCTGATGTAAAAAAAAATTATGACCCCCCGAATGGTCACAATCCTGGAAATAAAACATTTTGGGCAATCCATGACCGAATTTTTTTTTTTTTACTTTTGCAAAATGTCTAGAGCCTGTTTAATCGGAAATTTTCTGCTGATTACGATTAACACACAATTTTTCCCGAAATCCTAAGAAATTTCTCTATTTCCTCTGGTTTGATCCAAAATTTTGACATAAACCCAGAAAAATCTTCAAATTTCAATATTTTCCATAACTTCCGTGAAAGTTAAATTCCTTTCATAAAGAATTCATCTTCTTATCGACCAGCTCGCAGTTCGTGGGTGATGTCAAGCAAAGAGTCCCTTGGCTTCTCGTAATTTCACTCTAAAGCATATACAGCTTGAAATGAACATGCGCTACTTTACACGTCACGTGAATTTACCTCGTAACGTTGGTCGACGAGCGTCTACAAAGGAATTGCCACTGCTCATACACTTTTTTATACAGTGCAGTATATCTGTATAACTATATATATGTATATGCATACATGTGAATTGTAATGTATAGTGAATTCTAGAGTACATTGATATTGTGTATAGTAGATTCTGCAGTACATTGATATTGGGTATAGTGGATTCTGCGTACATTGATATTATGCATTGCGTCCAGGAGAATTAAGTTCGTATATAAGTTGCAGCGAAGCTCTGAATTAATTGCTTGACATCAACAGTCGCATCATACAATTTGGCTCGACGCATATCACAGACACGAGAAGAAGAAGAAGAAGAAGAAGAAGCAGCTGATGCAGCCTCTTCGATATCATCTTCAATACGGTTTTGCTGATGGTTGACGGCGTTCCTCTCACCGGACGAGACGCACGACGATCGCGACACTGCATCATTTGGCTCATTTTTTCACTTTGCTCCGTCGGCGAAAGTCGTAAAAGACAGAGAAGAAAAAAAAATGACCCGGAACGCGAGAGGATTGGGCGGCCTTTTAAAGGCATGCACTCGTATATATTCTGGTTGGATACTACGCGAGAATATTACTTACACGATGACGCAACGGACCGTCGTGCGGTACGGGAGCATAAGAAAAAATACAGCGAAGACGAAAAAAAAAGAAGAAAACCAAAAAAAACGAAGACCGTAGCGAAAGAAATTCGCGCCGGATTGCAATTAATGACCCCGCCGGAGACGAAGAGAGAAAGAAACCGAGAAGGACCGATGATTTTTCAATCCTTCCACGGGTCCTGAATATATACATGAATGCAAAACGTTACTGAAGCAAGAACGAGGAAGAGGAGGATGTTAGTTAGCGCGTCGAAAAGATACGGTTCTAACGAGCCGCATCGCCATGACCGAAGAGAGTCAGGGATGCTGGAATAAAATGCGAAGCTTGTTTGTCTCTTATCGAATGAGATCTTCGTGAGAAGAAAAATCGGAGCTAAGCTTCGTGAGTCGAAGGAAATAGAGTCAGAGCGTAACCTTGAATGTCGAACGTTCGTTCAGCTTTTCTACGAAGATCAACACGAGTTCTCTCAGTTTCCTCCGGATTCGAATCATGTATTCGACAAGAAACTCTATTTATAAGGAAAATCGAAAATTTATGCTTTTTTCTTCGAGTTGGCATTCATATCGTATTCGTAAAGCGTATGATTTGTTACTTCGAGGGAGAGCTCCAGGGGAGCAGCGAAGAGAGTTCATTGCACTCTAATATAGTTATATATCGCGGTGGAAGAAGAAAGTGAGTCAGATTCACGCTCCCGGAATTTAATTTCAACATCAGTAACGACTGGCAAAGCTCTCAAGCTCGTAATCGTTATCGCATTCGACTGTGGAATATAGACATCGCGCAGGAGACTGACGAAATTATGTTTCTCGATAATAGATGCCTGTATCGCTCTTATACAGGCAACGCATCATCACCACGAAACTAACGGACAAACGATAAACGTATACTTGCGTACGAGAACTGTGATGATTATTAATATTTTCTTGGAGTAACGAATCTTTGATAAGACGATAAAAAAATAGTCGTGCCTTTTCTCCATTGATCCGTGCAGCTATGGAAATATACTATTAATAGACGAAGAATCTCTTATTAACCCTGAAACATTAATCGAGCTTGATGACGATAATTACTCTTTGGCGTGACGTAAATTTCATAGTTCAGACGTTTCGTTTATATTTTATGAAATTGAAGGGTTGTTAAACCTTTATTAATTTTTATCTCGCAAAATTTGTCTTGTTCGTTGGTTCCTTCGGCGAGAGTATTGGTCAAACGTAAAACTCGTCGGAGATTTAATGGGACACGAGGAAGGGAGAAGAAAAAAAGGAAGGGAATAACGCGTGTTCGTGGACCGGTGCTTATGCCTCGCGATTACGATCGGCGAGGCTCGACGACTCTCTGGATTACTTTCTCAGGCTCGCTGAAACTTTCGTTCTGTCTCTCTTTCTTCCTCTTCGAGAGTTTGTCCTCGTCGTTGCAGAATCTCTTCTTTCGAGTCTTGTTCTCGTTGGAATTTTACAAACCTCACCGAGAACGTCCGTCTTGCTATGAGAAGACGAGTGCGCGGCTCGTGCCCACGAATGCAGATTTATATCTCTTCTGCTCTATACTCTTCTTCTGCTGTTTCAGTTCTTCTTCGTCGTGTTTGCACGATATGCAACCGAGTCCAAGTTTTGACACTTGACACGACAATTGGTCCGTGCTAATAATTCAAGATGCCGCAGAGGCGTTTAGTAATCGCGATTGAGATCGCAAGGATCACGACTCGAATCGTTTTGTTTCTCTTCGCCGAACGTCCGGGTCGATCGTCTCTCTTCGTTAAAATTTACTTTCGCTCATAAAATCGTCAATTGCGTACCAATAGGAGTTATGCTCCGAATCTTCCGGACTCTCTTTCGCGCGTTGATAAATATGTTTAATACGTTTCTCTTGAATGAAAAGATTCCTTTGAAATGGTCCATATAGTTTTAGTATTTGACGGGAAGCAATGAATGTGTTTAACGGGGCTCGTTTTGAGATAGCGCGAACCGAGCTACGCTTTAGAGTCTACTGTGACAAATCCGGAGGGGTGGGCGATGTATCGGAACCGACTTCCTGAATGCTTCGTGTGCGAGAGATAAAACGGAGCCTCCTCCACGCAATAGCAGAACGCGTATGTCACCGCTGTTTATCCTTCGAACAATTATTCCGCATTTACATTTTTTCTTATAATTTCCCTTTTAAGTTGATATTGCGAGAAAACTCGTCCGGTGCGATTTAATTTAACATTAAATAACAAAAATTTACACATAGATCAATCTCTTCGTCGTAACTTTCGTCACGATGTCCTCGATGAACGTCCTCGTAGCTCGTTCCATGTCGAAGACTAGACCGGAAATCAGTGTTAAAATAAACATTGAAAAACTAATTACTGCATCGAGAGACTCAAAGTCCTCCTGCAGATGTGCCAAAAGTTTTTCAAGAGGCGATCTTCAGTCGTGACAACGCAGGATCTTCGGGAAACGAGTATTGAAAAATATAGATAAAATTGAATGTAAAAAGAGTAAAAAAAAAAATAAGATTAATAGCACTCGGGAAGTTCTGCTCAATGTGTTCATAAAGAAACATAGGATGTTTAATATCGTGATTAAAGCTCGGAATAAGTTGAATAATTAAGGAGCTTTCGAGGTTTAATATCGTTGCACTCTTCGTAATAACGATAATAACGACGGCACTGCCCATTCGACGTATTTCAATATTTATAACGATTTACATGTGTATACGATTACTTACACATACGTTTACCCGGCTCGTTAAGTGAATATTAACTCATAAAGTTATCTCTGCGAGAAAGAGAGAGAGAGATAGTTACGATTAATATCTAAACTGCCTGAAGATCCGTCCCACACGATGACTCTCGCCGTCGATTGCGTGAATTTTGCTATCCTACTCATTTGCTCCCGGGTATTTCACTTCGCGCTTGGCCTCAGCGCTCAATATTACAAGGTAGGCAGCAGCTTCATCGTTGCTTTTCACCGAGAAAAGAAATCTCGGCGACATAATTATGCTGTATCGAAAATTTGACCCGAAAAAAGGTTCCTAAATTTATTGTAGCGAACGAAGCTTTTATTTCGTTGTTTCAGACGCAACTGGACGCGCATCTTAAACTTCACAATGAAAAGTGGTCGACCGAAGACGTGCGAAAATGCAAACTCTGCAATAAACAGTTCACGCAACCCGCTCTGTATCGCTTGCATATTAGAGAACATTACAGAGTGAGTTTCGTATTAATCAGTAAATTGTTTCGTTGGATTAGTTTTTGGATATTTTTTTAATTAATTTATTTTTTTTATTGCTAATTTAATACAGACGAAGATAGTCAAGCAGACGAAAAGAGGGACGAGTCATAAAACAATGTACAAGTGCAAAATTTGTTTGAAATCCTTTCAAAAACCGAGTCAGTTGATGCGACATATCAGAGTACACACGGGTGAAAAACCCTTCAAATGCAATGTTTGCAGTCGAGCGTTTACGCAGAAAGGATCACTTCAGATTCACATGTGGAAACACATGGGAGTTCGGCCTTACGGCTGTGAATTTTGCAACGCTAAATTCAGTCAGAAAGGTGAGAGAAATACGATTAAATTCTATACATAGATTCTTCGAAGTCGCGAGATTTTAAATGGCTGTTTTAATGTTCAGGTAACTTGAACGCTCACATATTGAGAGTACACAACGCGCCGGAGGGAGAATCTATTTATGGATGCACGCATTGTACTTGCGTATTCAAGAAATTGAGAAGCTTAAACGGTCACATGAAGAAAATGCACTCGAACCCGACGGAAATCGATACTTGTCTCGATATTACGTTATTGAGTGGAAAGCAACGAGAAACGCAAGACCAAACATCCCAAAAATGCGACAGTTCAACGGAGGCTGATATGCAAGCGACTGTTGACAACGTTATGTCTCAGTTGGCGTCTCTCGATGCGAGCGTTAAAAATCAAGCGGATTCTACGGACTCGGGACTCACGACGAATTGCAAAGACGATATTCTTCAGCAAGCTTTAAAAAACAGCGGATTGCCCAGTAAAGCAAAAAATTCCCAAGAAAATACTCCGGATAAAAAAGCCGAAGCGCAAACGTCATTTGTTACACTGTTAGATAGAGCGCCGGATGGGTCATTAAGGTATTATAAAAAATACTACATCTTTCATCAAATATTAATCAAACATCGTTTAGGTCGGGCTAAATTTGTTTCGATCATTTTTGCAGGAGATATCTCACAATAAAACAAAGATGCATCGGAAGTATAAGATGGTACGCTTGTTCCTATTGTCACAAAGAATTTAAGAAGCCGTCTGATCTCATAAGACACTTGCGAGTTCACGCGCAAGAGAAACCATTCAAGGTAATTTAAATATTGATTATTTATTTAAAATTCGATAATTTCGTTTACAGTCATTTCATTTGAATGAAATTACAGTGTTCATTTTGCTATCGATCGTTCGCTCTAAAATCAACGATGATAGCTCACGAGCGAACGCATAACGGCACGAAAAAATACACGTGCGGTACATGCGAAAAGACATTCGCGTGCCATAGTAGCCTTATAGCTCATACGCGCTCTCACACCAAACCTCATAAGTGCAATATATGCGATAAATCGTTCAGTACGAGTTCTGTACTGAAGAGTCACGTAAAGAGTCACGCGAAAGGAAAATCGAAGATATCACCGGAAGCCGAAGTTCT
Organism: Odontocolon sp. PSUC_FEM 10030002; assembly: GCA_018906895.1. Taxonomy (NCBI): domain Eukaryota; kingdom Metazoa; phylum Arthropoda; class Insecta; order Hymenoptera; family Ichneumonidae; genus Odontocolon; species Odontocolon sp. PSUC_FEM 10030002. Next base: position 7,123 of record JABMBT010031025.1, read on the forward strand.
CGTACCGCAAATCGTTCTCGAGGAGCCGCTTATTATTAGCGACGCGGGGAATAAAATAAGCATTGCTCATATTCAATCGAAGCAAAAACAACTTTACGACACCGCTGACGTTGCCAGACCTCATAAATGTTGGGTCTGTCCAGCGGCGTTTAGAAAAATAAGTCATCTGAAACAACATTGTCGAAGACACACGGGTGAAAGACCTTATAAATGTCCCAAATGCGAAAGGTACGACGAATCAATGAGAAAAAAGATTATGAAAAAAGAAAAAATCGGAATCTCAAAGGTAATTCATCGTTAATCCGTTTTTCAGGAGATTCACGTCGAATAGCGTACTCAAGTCGCATTTGCATACGCACGAGGAATCGAGACCCTACAGCTGTTCGGTTTGTAACGCAAAATTCTCAACGCAGAGTAGTATGAAGAGGCATTTGGTTACGCACAGCAATAAAAGGCCATTCATGTGTCCTTATTGTCACAAAACGTTCAAGACTTCTGTAAATTGTAGAAAACATATGAAGATACATAAAACCGAACTGGCGCAACAGGTTCGAAACATTCCCTGATTTTTCTTCAGATTTATATGTGTGTGTGTTTTTGTTCAGATTTACTGTATTTAGGGGGAATTTTTTTGTTTTCAGCAATTGGAGCAGCAGAGAACGCAGCAAGAACCTCTACTTTTACCGATAGAGAAGAAACAAGCGTTGCAAGGATTGCCGGAAAATTTGACGCTTCCCGAAGATATCGGAGTGACTTTTCAGACGCAAATTGCTCCAGATTTTACTCAAGCTTTCAACGATCAATTCCAGGCGATTTCGGAGGATAAGGACAAATCGTTTCTCGCTGATGGGGGAATGAATCAGACTATCGACAATCGTAGGATCCTTTATTTCCGTGATTTTCAAGTTTTCACGACTAACATTTCATTAGTTAGCGGGATCAGCGACTAATCGAGTTTCGTTTACTAATTTCATTTGCAGAAACTTTACCTCAGGTAGATACAGATAACTTAGGAACATCCCAGACCCTGCATGCCGACGAAACGGGCACTATTACGCTACCTAACTACTCCGGAGATCAAACACTCACTCCAGTACGTATCTTGTCACAGTAAAACCTCGATTATCCGGACCCCGGTTACTCGAGGTTATACTGCAGTTCCTACTTCGCGATCGCGAATATTTTCGTGTCGAATTCCGGATGTTCTTTGACACTCGCGGAAATTATAAAAACATAAAAAACGTATTTCAGGAGAGTATACGCGAAATCGAGGAAACTTTGAATCAACAATTGTTCAATATTGGATTGAACGATTCAAGTACCGTTCAGCTTGAGTCGCGAGATCAGCCGGTATTGAATATTATTTATGGCAACGAAAAAGGCTTGGAATCGTCAAACAACGGTTCCATCAACGCCAATATTTTTCCCTCGCATTTTGATACTTTTGATATGAGTCAAATAACTTTGCAAGTGAGTCAGATTTTGTAATAGAAAAGAAAATATCGATTTTGAGTATTCTGATATATTTATTGATTCGGTTCGATTATCAGACGGATACGGAAATCGATATGGGAATCAGTTCGGCGAATTCGACGAGTATGGCGAGTATTTTGCCGCGATCGGCACAGGAGGAACAGCGTCTGATTCCCGTTACGAGCTGTAACAACGTAGATGATTCTCCGAATAAATCGACTCGGCATTTGATGGTCGTTAGCTCGATGCAAACTTGTCCCGAGCTTTCGAGGCCGGTTCAGGCTTGCCCGAAATATCCAAAAGTTATAGCCAAAGCCGACACGACAGAAGGTACGGATATTCTTAATATCGACGGTGAATCGAACGAACAAAAACCTGTAATTTCTCCGTCGTCCATTTCTGAACATGAAGTGACGATTTTCGCGTAAGTTATACTCTCTATCATTGAAATCTTTCTTATCAACGGCTCATTTGAGGTGATTTCTAAATATATTAATACACGATGTAGATGCGAAATCTGTGATAAACGATTTCAAAGCCAACAACTCTTGGAAGATCACGGAAAGTCTCATACTCTGACGGAATCGATCGAGGCGCTAATTGAGCGAAAAGAAACGATCGTTCTCGAGCCTGAATCTTCGTTGCAGTGTCACATGTGTAGCAAGAAAGGATTTAACACAAAAACTCTGAAGGTAGCGATTACTTTTAATCGAAAGTTACAAAAACAAACAAAAAAAACTCAAGTTCCGGAGAAATTCTTATTTACGTCGAATTTCAGAGTCACTTAAACACGCATCGAGGAACAAAAGAATTTCAGTGTTCAGAGTGTCCGTTAAGATTTTGCACGAATGGCGGTCTAAGCAGACATCTGAAAATGCACGCGAGTAAACAGTACGTATTTTATTCGTTTTTTTATTATATGGTTTCGTTTAATGAAAGATAATGCTTTTTTTTCTTCCTTAAAGGCAATGGAATTGTTCCATTTGCTTCGAATCATTGCCAAACGAGTCGCAACTCAAGCTGCATACAAAAATACACGAGGAAATCGGTTGGAACGCGAGAACGATAGAGCCGGATAGTTCGCAAAAAGAGCCAATAACCATCGACGCATCGGATTTCTTGGGCGTTGCTGTTACGAGCAACGAGACGCGACCAAACGCATCAGTATCGGAAAAAGTGTTGATGGATACCGTAGCGGAACGCGAGATAATGAATCGGTTAGGCGGGAATCCCGAATTAACGAAGGAGAAGAAAGAATATACAAATAAATGTAAATACTGTCCAAAAACTTTCCGAAAACCGAGCGATTTGACAAGGCACGTTCGAACGCACACAGGTGAGCGACCGTATCAGTGCGAGTTCTGTAACAAAAGTTTCGCGGTGAAATGCACCCTCGATTGTCACATGAAAGTCCATACTGGGAAAAAAACATTCTGTTGTCACGTTTGCAACAGTTTATTCGCTACGAAGGGAAGTCTCAAAGTACACATGCGATTACACACCGGGTCGAAGCCTTTCAGATGTCCGATGTGCGATTTGCGCTTCAGAACATCCGGTCATCGAAAAGTTCATCAACTTACGCACATGCGGGAACACAAAGGAGGCGCGAAGCGCAAACCAAAGCAATTGAAAGTGGCAGCGATCGCTGGAGTTGTTGCAGAGATGGAAAAAACTGTTGAGAATTCTCTTAATATGAGTGTCGTTAACGAACCACCCCCGACAACGGAATATCCTAGTCTCGATACGATCACGATAGACACAAGCGGAATGACGGATCAAATAACTTTCAACGCCGACGGAACGATATTAAACAACAATTCGATGCTCTCTATCAACGAGAGCAATCAGCTTGTTGCAAATTTACACTTTTTACTCGCTAATGGTCTCGTTACCATTCAAGCGGACGAGTCTCTGTTACCTCAGCCAGCGAATTCGGATCTGAACATTATTCACGACGAGACTGGCGTTGCTAGTCTCGTAGCACCGCCGGATAATTGCCTCGAACAGCAACAGCAGCAAATTGCTTTCAACGGTAATACAACGGATAATCTTGTAATCGCGACGCAATTGGCAGGGCTCACGACGCAGGATCAGGTGGATCAGCAACGACCGATGCAATTGAACGATTGCATGACTCTCGTGCACATGGAAGCTCCTAACTCGGTACGAGACGAAAAAGTTCAAATTCAACATCAGCACCAACAACAACAAGAACTCCAAATTCCGAAGCAAAGTTGGGGGAAAATCGGTAACTCGAAGAAAGAGTGTGATATCTGTGGTAAAACGTTTATGAAGCCGTGCCAAGTCGAGAGACACAAACGAATTCACACCGGCGAACGTCCGTACAAATGTGAATTGTGTACAAAGTCATTCGCGCAGAAAGCGACTCTGCAAATGCATCAGAAACATCACACCGGCGATCGACCTTATCCGTGTCCGCATTGTGATTATTCGTTCACGCAAAAAGGAAATCTTCAGACTCACTTAAAGAGAGCTCATCAGCTCGATACGCTTGAAGTTAAAAAATTAAGACGCGGACAGCAGCAAATTTTGAGCGCGAAATTGACGCAAGATCATCCCGACGAGGGTAGAATACTGAATTTCGATGATATATCGTTCGTTGAGTTCCTCAAGTAAATCGAGCGCGTTCGAGGAATAATCTTTCCGAACGATTAACGAGTTCGAAATGATTTTGTTTCACGTGAAAAGCTTCACACGCTTAAAAATATAATTAGATTCATATATGTATGCGTGCGACGAATCCGGTCGTGTTTATCCACGCAATTCCAACCTAATAGTCTGATGTACGTATTCGACTAGTCTAGTAAAGAAAACGAAAAAAAAAAAAAAATTGTTCAGAGATATCTCATGTTTTCGTTATGTACATATATGCATTTGTATATTAATACTGCGATTACGAGTAGATTAAATCGTTGCTTGGCTAGATTATATTACAACGGCCCGAGATGTTATAAATTAATCATAACCATAATTTAATAGACATATTGTGATATTAAAGATTTTTACCGCTGTAGAAAAATCGTTTCATCGCCAATTTAATTCCTGTTTTCACATTAACTTTATCGTGTACAATGATATCCTGTACAGTCGTATCTTTTTCAGTAAAAACTTATCGTTTCAGGGTACTTTGTTTATTTATCAACTTATCGGTCGTAATAATAATTTTAATGTTTGAAATTACATTGTTCGTCACTGGCCGGACAACCATCGGGATGATTTTGATAAAACCAGCACGGTTTTACTTTCGTTCGCACGCTGATTGTGGCTTTTCTCTTTTTTCTGTTATTCGTCGCCTCGATTCCCGGAACTTTGAATTGCACCGTTCCATTGACGACTTGAAATATGTGACCGTTGTTTCTCAACAGTGTTTGAAGACCGCCGCATTCTTTTTTCAACTGTTTCAACGTCTCAGGCACGACGATCTTCGCTATCTCGCTCAATTCGACTCGACCACCCGCGTTCCAAGTTTTCTCGGGTTCGTCCTTTCGCGATATCGCGCGAACTTTTCGCAGCAGATGCGAAGACACGTTGTTGATTATTTCGTCGATTATCGTTTTGTCGACCTGCGTACAATTTCTCACGCGCTCCACGACGTCTCTCGGTTTGAAATCTCGCGACCATTGATTTTCAGACATTTTCGTATCTTCTTTAACGGAATCCTCTTTCCCTTTCGATGATCTCGCATTTATTATTCCATTTATAATCTTGTTTCGATCGTCACTTTTTTCTATCGGATAATTTCTATCCCCTCCGATTAAACAAATTCTTTTGGTAGATGGAATTCGCAGTTTGTCCAAATCCGTTCGGAATCCACAACCCTCGCAAACGCTTTTCACGTATTTCATGTACTCGAAATATTGGCTCTTCGCGGCGCTGTCTCGTTGAAATTTTCGTCCGTCAAATTCATGGGCGCAACAAGGTAGAAGAAAAAATCGACAATGATAGGAACTGCGCGCCGCTATCACAGGAATCCAAGGCGTCAATTCATCGGAATGATTTCCTATCAGCCAATCTGTTTCAGGAAATAAACTTGCCGATGATGGCACGATCGTTCTTTCCTGATAAAAGTAAACGAAAACAATAGAAAAACATCTACCGTAAAAAATCCTTAAAAAAAATCCTATAAAATTTCCGAAAAAGCAAAATTATCTACGTACTTCCAGACGAGTACTCGAAGGATAAATATCCCAGATTTGTCGTTTTCGCAAATCGATGCCCATGCCACAATGTCCTTCGCTCGTTAAAATATAAACGAGTAGTCCGTTGCCGCATCCAAGATCGAGAAAAGATTGTTTTTCCTCTTTTTTCCCATTTTCGTTTCTTTCCTTCTCCCACAACAAAATCAAATACGTCGCGATCGCTACGTCTTCGTAAACGAATTTATTAGGATCTGTACACTCTGGCCATTTTTTAACCATTTCAGTTCCGTATTTTTTTTTCAGCTCGCGATACAAATTCGTGTATTTTTCCGGTGATATGAGATTCAGAGAACCCTCGACTAAAATATCATCACTGGAACGATCTGTTTCTACCCACTTTAATAATCGTGGAAAAACACGTTCTCTGAGCCAAAGGACGTTCGAATCCGACGAATCCTCCACGATTTTTTCAACGCTTATACTAAACCGATTATCGTTATCGTAAAAAATTCTATACGGACGTTTTAAGCCCAAACATTTTTTTTCTTTATTTAAATCGCGGTGAAAACTGGTCAAGCATTTGGAATCCTTTTCGACTACGATAAATTCGATTCCAGAAGAAAATTTTTCCGAATCGCGAGGTAGAAATTTATTTACTATCAAAAAAGTTCCCTTCGAGTCCGATCGCAGTGCGTTAATTTTTCCGCTGACTTTTTTGCATTTATTACCGATATTTAATATTTTCAGTACAGAATCGTCTCCGGAATCACAATTGAGAAGTTTGGACAAAGATTCGAGTTTTGCCAAGTCATTTATGATTTCTGATGTATCGCAACCAATTTCTGCGACGAGTAAATTGACGCTCGACGATATTCTCCTATTAATAAGATGAGGATTGCTCGACCAGACATCCATGGCCTTCCAGAATTGTTCGTTAGTCGCGCGACTTGTTACGCTAACTATGACTTGAAAATTCATTTTTAATCTATCTACGGAAAATATTTAAACGCAAACAAATTTGCCAATGTTCTATTTTTTCTGTGTTTCCGGTGAAACGTTAATTTGATACTGAAAAGAGAGGTTTTGATTAGAGTTTCTCAACTTCCCACAATTTATAGATGAAATTTTTTTTTTTTTTTT
>JABMBT010031136.1:0-13894 GCA_018906895.1 Odontocolon sp. PSUC_FEM 10030002
AAAAAAAAAAAAAAACAACCGCACGGAAAAGAGAAATAAAAAAAAAAATTGCGCGTGCAAGGGGCGAAAGGGGAAGGGATGAGAGAGTATCGGTCGCTCTGCTCTCGTCGAAGTGGAGCGCGGACAATGGCGCGGCCACAAATCAACCGGATTATGTTACTATTTCACGCATGGGCATGAGGTGCGAGGGGAAGAAAGGGAGGTTTTGGAATGATAAATCAAGCTACCGTTGGCCCACAATAAACAATAACATTTGGACGGTCGAACGGCTGGCTCCCCCCTGTTTCTACTTCTACTGCAAATTTTCTGTCACTGGTCTCACTTTACTTTTGCTACTGTGCAGTGCGAGTGCTCGGATTCTCCTGCACTGTAGCTTCAGATGATTACGTTGGCATTACGTTTCGGTTACATTACTCTTTCGGCCCTGACTCCTGAAATTGTCACGTTGTTTTTTTTTTTTTTATAAACCAGAAACTAGTTTTGGCATGAATCTCCTTAATGTCGCCTACACAATCAGATACACGTGAGAGATATCCCTCGCGGCCCCATTCACGCATCGAGTAATTATAGCTCCCTTATTTATTTTATTTACGGGAGCGCTCAAACGTATATAAGCGAAACAACTCTCATTTCGCGCTCACTTACGCAGGTATCATGGTTACGGAAGGTATACGTGTAAAACGCACACACTTTTGTAACTTCGTAACAAGTACAGGAGAGCGTACGTATTTCATAGTAGTAGCAGCTAGCTAGTTTAGCGTAATATACACATATACCATAGTATTCACGGTATACGGTATACACGTTATACATACCCACACACACACACACATATATGGTATAAGAGGGACCAGGGCCTCGGCAGCTATAAATCAAAATTCCATTTCAACGTTCTAACGAAGGATCAAATAAAACACTTTAATTGACGTTTTTACGGCGGCCGGCAGCCGGAGCCGAACTCCTGGTCGCTCCGAACCGCCGCCTCTTCTCCGCTGACCCTTCCTCGCTCTCTTCTCTCTTCGCAGCAATGCGAACGAGCCGAGAGCCGATGTCTCCCCTGGAGTTCGCTGGAGTTCGCATACGCGGGCTTTCCTACGCAGAGAGGTCCATCGCTCGGTTCCTTGGATTTGCTCGGTGTCCATGTAACCAGCAACCGGCAGCTTATTCCACGCTCTTTACGTTTTTCCTTCTTTTTTATCCCCCTATCTTTATCGTCTCGTTGTGCTTCGTCTTAAGCTTTTTTCCACTCTACAGGGCCTATGAATCGGTTATTTCTCTCGACAGATACGCACCCGCCTATCGACATGGCCATCAACTTTTCGTTTGAGGTAACCGAGTCTGTGTACGTATCTAATACGCCTGTACCAACTATATACACAAGTGCCATTAAATTACCAACTACATTCTCATAATTAATTCTCCCACGGTAGACCTGTAACGACGTCTCGTTTTATTTTCGTCCGATATGTTGTTCAGAGATATTGTTTATCCAACGAAAATAAAGTTTCGAGTGTTCGATGTGCAGTGAAATGCATAATTGTGAAAAAAAAAAGAAAGAAAAACAACTAACAATTTTATAGATAAATAACAAGAAATTCATATTTGACAAAAGTTATATAGATATGCACGCTGTTAGACGACCTATAATGAAATAACTATATATGAACCGAGTGCACGTAAGATTCCCCTTATTCCCATCCTTGTCGGCAAAGAAGCCGCGTTGAACGTTCCTGGCTTTTAAGTTTTTCTTAGAAGTGGAGAATCATCCCCGCGTTTCATCATCATCAACTTGTTTGAAAAAGGTGCCAAAGCGTGGAACGAAGATGGCGCGATAAGATTTCGCGAGGTTGGTAAGGTGGGACGGACGAATTTGGGGACCAAAGAAAGGGACGAAAAGGGTCGCGACGCGCATAATGTGGCGCCAATCACCGCGGTTCTGTTGAAACGAAAAATGCTCGGGTGATTATAGCGCCGGGGCATTGTTAAGGGACGCGCACATCGTGCACACACACAGAAAGGCACGCAATTCTGAACCGATGCCCGACCTGTTCTCCACTCGCTTCTTCCTCCTCGCTGGGTGATTATCAGTAATTTCATGCTTTTTCGGTAAATCTCGCGTAAACATAGAGAGCTCTGCCCTTGGCAATTTAATACAGCCGCTTCTCCTTTCCCTCCCGCGCCTCTTTCTCTTCCTCTTTCTCTGGCAGACCGATCAATAATAATCGAAAGGAATATGCAGCTTGTGTCCCGCCGCTCTTGTGTCTTGCCGTTCTATCTCCGATGCTCGCGAGCACCCAATATTATAGTAATTTCGGCTTCGCGAGATATTAGAGCAACCTCTCCCTTTCGATTTGCGAAGAGGGAAAGAGCCACCGGTGATGATGATCTTCGAGATGGTTGAGCTGTTGAGGCTTGACCACTGATCAACAAACGCTGTTTTGCCAATCTTCGTTGGGTTCATGATTCTCTTACCAATTTATTGTTTTATCTTGATAACACAGGGATCGCTTTATTTTTTAAATTCAATTCCTCTCGTTCGAATTGCGCGTCTTGTAGGGAATGTGCCAGATAAAAATGAAGATTCAGGAAAATGTCTGGGATATTCGTAGTGTTCGGAAAATTTCCAATCGAAAAAGCCCTGAAGATTTATTTTCGGGCGAAAAATGTTACGTCTCAGTCGAGAAGCGTTTTACTCTTCTCCGAAAGTCTATCCTGTCCCTCACCTCAGTTCTTCTTGTTCCTCATTCTCATATTTCGTCCCTTATCCTTCTCTTTGTACCTTTCGGCTTCCTCCTCCGCATGCCTTACCGTACTGCATCGACTTCGATTCTCGTTGTTTTGCGGTTTACGACGTGGTTCGCGTTACAACTGATTATTAGTCCTTCCCCTCTTATTTCGTTTCTCTCTCCCTATTGTTCTCACTCTTTCTCTGTCCTCGCAGCACACCTCATCGTCCCAACTCGGCTCTTTGCCTTTTACTACCCCTCCACCCGCACCATTATTATACGCGAATGCCTAGCGAACACTGGGCCATATACGGCTATTATACCAAGGCGCACCCAATATATACAACGCAACCTCCCCTCCTCCCCCCCCCCTTCCTGTAATGCCGGCCATAAAATTAAATTAGGGTTATAACACGATTTTTCACAACGGTTCCAAGACCGTGGCTCTCGTCGCTTTCCGGCACTATCCTCTTCTTGTGATTCTACGTCTTCGTCTTTCAACGGCATCGTAAGCTGTTCCTCCTTCCTCTTCGTCTTCATCTTCTTTACTTCACATCACGTCTCGTCAACAGTCTCATCGTCTCGTTTCTCAATTCCGTCCTACGGAAAACATAACGTCTCTCTTACAGTATCTCACTTGCAGTGTTCGTCTTTTAGTGTTATTTTCATTCTGTGCCTTCTTCAATATCTTTGAGTGATGGATACCACTACAGGAAACCACTGTACAGAAAAATGTGACCATACAACGAAATCTCTCAATAGTCCTCCAATCGGTACAGGGCAGTCTCCGAATTGTCAGAGATCCCTCAGTTGAGACCAAATACCGCATAAAGAAATGACGATTGATAAGACAAGCTTGTATGTATATAGTTGCAGAAGATATGGACCGTTGTATTGGAAGATAAATGTTCGTGGTAAGGGAAGGAAGGAATCTCGGGAGATTTCACAGTATGCAACAGTCGATTATAGTTATTAACGTCGCACGCTGTGGAAGTGTCGACACTGAATACATACGATCACAAATTCTATTCCGAGACGATGGAGAAACAAAGTGACGAATAAGCAAGCAGTTTTTTTCAGGTTCCTCAGGTTCAATGATATGTAGAATGGATAGAGCTTGATAAAAAATAGAAAAAGACTAGAAATGTTGAATTGCAATGGTCCAAAGGAATTGCTTGATATTTTTATTCATATAAGCTGTGATGAGAGGAACAAGTCACTAGTTCTGAATGCAATCATCCTTCTCTCGTGCACTTACTGCGTTTCTCTCTGTTTTGCTGTCTCTCGTTTCATGGAACTCGCAACGAGTAATAATGCATCATTCGGTCGCTATTATATCTATATTTTTAGACAATGAATGGTATGTCTACTAAATCGTGGTTCTCGTAGAATCGATCGGACAGTTTGAACAGATCATAACCAGTAGCGGCAATGTTGGTAAGGGTGACGATAATAAAGTATCGTATGCACATATATTATGCTTCATCCTTTGGGATATCCAGTGCAACGGCAATGCAGTAATGGAAGCTTCACACGTCGACGACGACTGTATAATGATGATATTCTTATCTGACGGATGAACGAAAATTGTCCCCGTGATCGTCCGAGTAAAAATACATTTTAAACTTGTGATCTGCAAGTGGTATCTTTTTGCAATTATCGTGTCATTTTGGACTCCTGAGACAACTAGAACAAAATTTTCATTTAACTGAAAAGCGTTCAAGCTCGTAGAATACAGATTCTTGTAAAACTGTGACAGGAACAAAGATGCTGTAAGGAAAATCCGCAAGGTCAAGAATCCCGTGTAGGTGAGTGGGTTAGTGGTTGGTGGTCGGTGTCGAATACAGAAGAAAACGAGGAACGAGAAGGTATAGGCAGTAGTTTGTAATCGTACATGTGTCGATGCTGTGGATGGTTGCGTGAAAGCGGTAGCGATACGGAGGTTGGGTGGCAGTTATACCGGGTGGAGAAGATTGAGAAGAGGGTGCTGACGGAACGAGGGAAGCAGGGAGGAAGGTGGCCGGTGGTACAACCGGCGAGGTGGATCGCGGGAGGGGTGCAAAAGGGAAATGGAGGCGGTAGTGTAGGCTGCAGACGTGGGGCGCGACATGCTTTATGACGTCTGTTCATCACATCGCCCCAACGTCATAAATTAGAAATCACCCCTTTGGATAGGCACTGTGCGATGGCGTTAGTACCGAAGGGCCACCTCGTCTTATCCGACCTTCGAGTATGAGTGTGTATGCCAGAGAACACATACACATGTGGAGAGTACGTACAATTCGGAAGAAAGTGAAGTAGTGGAACAAAAGCCGAGACGGAAAGTCATAATTTTCGTCAAATACCGCCCACTCGAGGAAGATGGAAAAATATCGGCTTGCGTGCGTGGCCAGGAGTAAATGAGAACGCTGTTCGAAAACACACCAAATGTTTAATTCTCTTGCTTCGTGATTCAAGTGTCTTAGAAGCCACAGTTGATAAGATCAAGGCAATTTGATATTACCTAGCTAGTGATTACTCAAAATTTGTAACTATACTAACATATTGCATTAAACGTATATCTGTTATCAACTGCTATAGAAAAAATACCAACTCGACAAATACAGCTACAGTAGAGATTTCTATACAGTAGAAACCGAGCTACAGTAATAGCACAGTTACAGCAGAGCGTCGATGACAAATCGCCGTTGGGTGACGTCGGTGAACCGGATGCAGGGAAAGCCGCGTGACGAGAACGAGAACGATGTCTCTCGCCGAGTACGTCGGGAACGACGCTGGGCGAAGCCAACATTGAGGACAACGAAGTCGACAGGAATAGGGCGCCCGCGCTAGCAAACTGCCCGTGCGATTGACGTTGCGTAATGAGCTGATTGATTGGCGTCGCCGGAAGCGTATAATCGTTACACAGCTTGGACATATTCAGCACAGACAGCTATAAGCGACGTAGCACCACCTAGAAGTAGTAACAGCAACGTCCGTCAGTCGGACGGACCAACCCCCTCCCCAACCTCCGTCAACCGCTCGCGTCACCTGTCATTCCGATACGTCGCTCACCAGCAGCGCCTCCTCAACTCGATTTCGTTCTCTCTCGACACTGACAGAGCTGCTGCTGCTGCTGCTGCTGCTGCTACGACTGACCGTTTCCGTCATACCTACATCCGGCGCCACTAATACCAACCTCCCCAGTATCACACCACATTGACCCGTCGCTGAGCGAGCACGGTCACATCAGTTTTAGTGACGAGTGAAGTGTATACACGGTGCGCTGGTGTGTTCAATGTTCTCTTTCCTTATCTCGACCACGTGTGTCTGAAAGTTTGTGTCTCTGGTTCTCCGCATCCACTCGCATATAATCCGACGTTTTTCTTACCTATACATTTTAACACTTTGAATTTAATTTACTAGAATTTCATCTCTTCACGTCGTATATACAGAACATATTAATATACAACGAAACGTATAGAATACATCAGACAAAGACGTTGAATTAATAAGACGTTTAAGAATGTTATTATTAAACTGCATTAAGGAATGTCATTGATTATCTGAGAAATCAAGAGGTTAACAGAGAGGTCACGCTCTATCTGGGGAAGGAATTGAATCGCGAGTGAGTACTCGCGGGTTATTCCGCACTGTCATATAAACAAGCACTGTCGGTAGGTCGAAGAGTTAACCGCTGTGATTGCTCGAGCGCGAATGGACTATCCAACGGACCAACACAACGATATGGAAATAGGCATATTTCTATAGGAAGTATCTTTAACAGAGCAAGAGCGACAGCAAATGCGAGTACAAAGATTTCGCGCTTTTGGCCCATATTCCCGCGCTTTTTATCCTGGAAACGTTGGCCAACAAATTCAAGAATGCGTCGCCTGTATTTCCTTCTTTTATATATAGACAAATGAAGAGCCGCATAATTGAAATCTTAACTAATCAGTTTACACTTTCGACATACATTGCGTCAATCACTAAATCCGCCCTGGACCTTACCATCGTGATTCTACTTCGTTGAGTCGATGAAGCAATTCGTTTAACTCCTTAATCAAAGAAAATAAGAACGTTTCATAATTACACTGTATTTAAAAACCGTTTTTTACCCCTACAAGAATTGTCCTTTCATATGAATTTCCTTGCAATTATCAACAAGATTTTTTATTAACAATTCTATCTTCATCTTGAAATGGGAAAAATCCAGTCCAAGGAAAGCTGTCGAGGCAAGCGTTCGATCCGATTCCCCGAGCACCGATACAAAAGCATAGAGTTGTTCCATCCTTTTCTCGATCTCTGTCGCGCATCACATCGAAATTCACTGGTGTTGAGAGTACGTGAAACGCTTCGACTCCCCTTTGGTCTTATACCGATGCAGACGTCTCGACGATATGTGCGGCTTTTGCTTGTTTGCGCGCTCTGTCTGTGCGCGTGTGACGCGAGGGGTTGGGTGCACATGCCCGAAGCTCAGTCGTTCACCGACACGTTCACGTCGAACGTACATTTTGATAGCAAGGCTGTCCATCTCGCGGGATACCGCGTACGTCGTGGTAGAATGGAGTCGTGGAGGCGACGTCTGTGTAGCGGGAGTGCAACCAAACTGGTGGGGAGGTTGGCGAGTCTCTCTCTACGTAGAAAGAGGAAAGGAGAGAAGAGCCGAAGAGCCGAAGAGACGGCCGAACGGAAGGCGTCTAAGGATAGTGGGGATGGTGTGGCGGAGTGAAATAAGTATGGGGTGGGGGTAGCTGTCGCTCGCCCGGGCAGGGCCGCGCGGCACCAGACGTCTTTTGACCCGGCCAGCAGCAGTAGCAGCACCGAACAGTCAGCGCAGTGGCTCAACTCTACTCAACTAGATTCCGTGTGTGCAAGCAGGCGACCACGCGACCCGCCGATGCATGGTGGTCGCGGGCTCTATGAAAGGGACGTAGAGAGGGGCCGAGACTAAACTGAGGTTCACAAAGGCGTAGGATGGAAGGTTAAGAAGAGAATAAATTGGGAAACCCAATAGAGCCGTGTATGTGATCTGGTATTTGAAACAATAATATGGAAATGAGAGAGAGACTATTGTAGAATTAAAATCGGGACGAGGAAGCCATGAAGAATGAGTCGGCGAGTTTGGTTAATAGTTTGAAGTTACTTTAATATATGAAAATACTTGATACAATAATACAGTGGATTACACGACTATTTGGCTCGACGCCTCGTCAACGACTGCCTAATTCCGTTATTCGTACTCTCGGTACCCGTCATACACACACACACACACACACATACATACAACGACGCTCGACGATTACAAAAACAAGGGCGATACGGCGATCGTATCAAGCCCGTTCGTTTGACCGTATCGTTTAAATTTCCTACACTATGTAGAGCTGAAGTGTAAGCATAGGGAAAAGACGATAAGAATTAGGAGAAATAGAAGAAAAAGATAAGAAAGTTACGATAGATGCAATAGAAACATAACGGTAAGATCTAAAAAACAAATCATACGAATGGAAGTAGAAGACAACAGTACGAAGGTGACAAAGGCAAAGAAGACAGGCAAAAGCAGAGGTGTACTGCCTTTTGCGGAGAGCTTTGGTCGTGGTGGAGGTTCGTTCGTGTAACGACACTATGGGGAGCATCGAAGAAAGAGAGAAGGAGACCGTGGAAGAGTAGAAGAAGGAAGAGCGCTAGAAACCGAAGGCCGCATGTAGTCGACGAGAGAGGAGCAGGGGTGAGGAGGTCGTGGCAGCTAGCAGGACGCGGCAAAGGGTGGCAAGCGTATCGATCCGGACGCGGAGCTTGGCTGACGGCTGACGAGGCCGTCACGCGAGACGAGTCGAGACGAGACCCCCGTGCGGACAGAGAAGCCGCCCCTCCTTTGCCACCCTCTGCGGCGGAGAAACCCCCCGCTGCCGCCGCCACCACCCCCTCTTCGACCAAGTGTGCGCGGCGCTGCTATACCGTCGCTCCTATACTAACGAAGGGTCGCCTATACACCGTCTCGGCATCGCCGCCAAAGTCGGACGTACCGACAGAGAAGCAAAGCACTGTGCTCCGGGGGGTGGGGGGAGGAGTACATTGGGTATAGTATATACAATCCACCCGACCACCCTCAACCACCCCCAGCAGCAACAGTAGTGGTGGTGGTAAGGCTATTTCGAAGGATTCCCCTGTCCTTCTCGTGGTCCTTCCATTTCTCACCGTTCCCCGCTTCGCAACAAGGACAAGGAATCACTTCTCGGACCGTCCCGTACATGCCCAACCGAATAACCAAAAGTAGAACTTGATGGTGTACAGTTTCTGTGTGTAACGTACTGCTGGTAGTTATAAAGGTATGCGTGTCACTGTATAGAGTGGATTACATCGTCAGTGAATTAAGTCTTATGTACTTGAATTTTGCACGTTTAGTTCATTTTTCGCTATAATAACTTTACGTTAATGGGTTCAAAGTCCAGTTTTGCTTCGTATCTTCCAAATGTTGCGATTATGTAACATTTTTGTGTAAGACTGTAATTTCGGTTGTCATGCATCTCCGTCTTGGTTCAATGTTGCATTGGTTTCACTGTCGAAATCTCTGGAGAATAAGTAAGTTTCAGGATTAGCTCGACGAATGTGTTGGTATGGTTGTTTATGCATCTATTTAGAATTTAGAAACTTCACGAAGCTACATCTGCATAAGTCGTCTGGTTGATTGACACGCGCTCTGCTGCTCTGACATTTTCCGCTGAAATGATAGGGAATTGGAGGCACTGTTGAGTTACCGGAATACAGATACACCGGAATCCTAGAATATGGGGATTCGAAATCCCACATTCCCAAGCAGGAGAATGAAAAAGAGAGAGGGAGAACGTGAAGTGGACAGGAAATCCGTACCACTTTCGTCTTGAGCACTATACACGAGAATTCCACTATAAGTGCTGTCCTGTGTGTGGCGTAATGAACGTAGATATCAGAGATACCTAAGAAAACGAGAACTACATAACGACAGCGCATAAGCGATATCTAAGCAGCCGCAGATATACAACTGCGGCGTTTATATATCGCTGTGACGAAGTTTAATGAACTCCACATTACTGGTGTTCATAATAACCTAACATTGTTTGTATATAATTCTACGAATATAATCAATGGGATACCGATAAGGAAGGAATGGCTGACGGAAAGGCAAAAGATTCGTGCAATTTCTTTTTGTGTATAGAGCATTCCATCAAGTTGATCATTTTTATTAATTTTTCTCCAATTATTATGTTGAAGAGCATCGCAAATACACATGCGGCATCAATTCCCCATTTTTCCGAATATTGGTATTTCGGTGTTGCAAATGAATACCAAATAAAATCAACGCTATATAAGTACTCTATCGAGTGTTTCACCTTTTTGTGACGGATACGACTCTCCCTCCTCCTACGCACAGTAGGTGACGTTCATTTCGCCTATTACGAGCGGTTTGACGTTGGGATTTAGCTATCTGGTGGAAAGCGCATTGAATTATAGTGCCAGTGGGTCCGCTCGCGAGTAACTCTGACACCGACGCCGCTTCGAGAACGTTTATCCACCTTGTTGCGCTGCGTTAGTGCTGCCCGCGCGTCGCCTTCACCAACGCCAAACATCGAAAGTCACTTAAGTTGCGCACGACCACCCCCGCTACTTGCTGCAGCACTCCACACGTCGATGCTTCGTTGACTTTAGCACGCCGCGCAACGTTCGACACTTCTCCCGTCTCCGGAATTTTTTCTTGGTTTCAGATACGTTCAGTGTTAGTTATAAACCATTGTTGCGCCCAACAAAAACCGCTCCACATATTGGCGAAATTCTATTTTCCACATAATATCATTTATTATTAATTCATTGTCTATACTGTATGACATGTGTGTAATTATAGTTAATTATTCACCGAAACGCGTGTATATGGAATTTGATAACGATATCGGCAAAGAGTACGGATTTGGACAATTGAGGTTAAAGGGATTTCACACCATTTCGATTGTAAACAAAACAGATGACATGAATCAAACAGGCATTGCGTTAAAAAAAAATGTGACATGAAATAGAGAAAATGGGCAACAGTGACAGTCAGAAAGCAAATAAACGCTGGTAAAAGAATTTTGGAAAAAAAGAAAGTTTTTTTCTTCAAGAAAAATACGAAGCTAAGGAAAGTCTGGAAGGATCTCTCTGCACCTGTGATTTTGCGGCTTTTTCAACAGGCCAGGAGCATAGTCTGAGGCTGAATTTATGCAACTCCACGTCCGCACGCGGCGCAGGGCTTTTTCTCGGTGCGTTCGGGATGCTAACTCGACCCTTCTCACAGAGTGCGTTGCTAACCATGACCTGGGTCAACTGTCGGAAATTCTCACACAGGCAGAATGCCTGGTTTTACTCTCCAGCGGTAACTTCCTTTCGAAGAATGTATTCTTCGATGTCGTCTATCAGGTTTTACTTCGAGGAAGCGTGTAACTATCTTTACCGCCGATATAAAGTCTAGCTCGACCGATGCAAATTAAGAAAAGCTATAAAGTTAACGAGACAAGTTTGCACAGAGTAGCCGATACTGCTACCGGTGTGGCTGGTGATGCAACAGCGCGTTATATTAACCAAGTAATAATGCTGCTATAAAAAGACTGTTATTGAGTACTTATAAGGACTTTTGTCAACACAAGCTCTAATGTGACGTCTACATAAAATATGCATTCACGACATCTTCATTATATTTTCAACAATTTTTTTGTTACATCGTAGCTTCTCTTATCCCAATCCAACTTAACATTATCTAAAAAATAGGTAATGATATTTTTGTCAATTAACTGTTTGTTATTAAAAATTAGTGGGAGGCGGCGGCGAGACATCTATAGCTGATTTTGTCGGCTTTATTTATTTGATATGTCATATAACACACCGAATATCTACATTCGATTTTTTTTTCGTCCGAATGCCACTATATTACCATTCCAACGTATACAGCTATACAGTAAAGGATGTATATGGCTCTCAACAGTCTCAGAGTCTTACGCCATACTCGTCTTCGTCTTGGTTTTCTTTTTCCTCTTTTTTCTCTTAACCCGTTCTTCGTTTTTCTTAGCTCCTCTTGGGCCCAATTCCACTTCGCTGGTACTGGCCAGCCCCAACTTGAAATCCATGCAAGCTAGCACACCAGTACGAAGCATCACAGGCATTCGTCATCCGGCCATCTTTTTCTTACAGCTAATTTATTGGACCCACGACGTCAGGAATTCGAATATGGTGCTGGAACTCTACACACCCTCTGCAGACTACATATTTTACCAGACTATGATGCTTACTTTTTACTTTCTAGAAATACGTCAAGGAAAATTACTTCTGAAATATTTCGTTGAACCGTTTACTTTTATAATTGTCTACCTGTATGCATTACAACTAGTAAATTAATGCATAAGTAGAACCACAACAGCATGAATTACATCTAGCGTGCTTGGAATAAATGCTTGGCTTCCTTGGATAAAATTAAAAAGAGTCAGTGGATTAGAATTGCTTGTGAATATTGTGAACACCTGTCTATTAGATCGGCAAGCCCAATATCCGAAACGAATTAACCGTATGACGTTCTGTTGCCAGTGAAAGGACAACGGTCCAGCGATATTTGTAAATGTACAGGGAAAATCGCGTAAGTAAAATTGAAGGCAACAGAAGCAGAGAGACGAGCCAACATTGCGCAAACTTTCACTCCAAACAATGCCCCCCGGGTCTTCGTTCACGCCGGCGGGGCTGCTGCCGCTGATGCTTGCTAGCTTTCGTGGAATTTCAAGGACGAGGCCTCGTCCGACGAGGCCATAAATCCTTCGACTGGTCCGGGACGACGAGAGCAGCAGCAGCGACAGCAACATCAGCGAGGAAAAACCTCGTTCCGCACGACCTTGGATAACGGACGTTTTCCCGTGACGATGTATATATATCGATGTATATATCTCTACTGCCATCTGATTCTATAACTATCATACTGGTCTTGAAGAATAAGAACGCGATGAGAAGCAAATCTGAGTGCACGTTGTCAAACGAATTGTACAGCCATCAACGGTGTTTAAAATCGTTTCACAATGTAGCGCTCTTATTTTCCTTCGTAAGATAACAAAGAAATGTCAGATAGATATTCGGAGAGAAATTTCTAATAAAAATTATCATCGCGTTTAGTGATCGAGACCCAAAACTCGCCTTTCGAAATAATTCCAACAATGTCATGAAAATTTGACAGTGCTCTCAAATAAAATTGACCTCAAGTAAATTTTAATCGAGATTGACGATCGGTTTGAGCTCGAAAATAAGCTACTCGACATGTTCACCAACCGGATGTAATTCGGTTCATCATTCATTAGCCCGCTCCGTCATACTTTCGGTTCGACAGCTGGGAAAAAAGTAAAACACCTCGAATACGTCCGTCCGTCTGTATTCCATCGACTTATAGTTGAGTATTTGACAATTCTCGAATTGCAGTGACGTCGATAGCGGATAACGATAATAAGAGGGGAAGAATCTTTTCCTGGAACTTTACCGATGCAACGTCACCTGACTCTGAAATCGATCCTCGAACTAGCTTTTGCGAGTTCTTAGGCGAGCGGGGATGCAGATATCCTAACGAGAACGCGACAACCTAAAAATAGCGATGCTTTCCCCTACATGTCGACTCGGTCATTTGAATAAATGACGTGGAACTGTTGGCGTATCAATCATTTTCGGGATTTCTAGATTCGCCACCACGTCCGGCTCGTCCGAGTCGGATAGTTCGTGGCTCAACAGAGCAAATTCTCCGTCTTTCTCTCTGGGCCACGAAATTTTGCGAATAGGAGATTGAGAGACCGATGATGCATACACACCGCAGTCCCGCGCTCTTCATTCACCACCGATCCCAAAATAAACGGCAGTTCAACGGTTGCTGCTGCTGCTGCTCCTAATGCAATCGTAATGCACATGAGACACGCGCGAGGAAATGCGATGCTCGAATGCCACAGAGTCGTTCGAATATGTGTATGGGTGATGCTGGATCAATGTGTGATATCAATGAATCGAGATCTCACGAATAAGAGAACCCGACAGAAGAGCTGTCACATCGCTAACAATTATCTAATATATTCTTCATTCACAGCGATGAACAGCGCTTTTGCACATTTTTACTTCAGTCGTTCATATTTAATGCATCGAGTTTCATGCAGAATAGAGCTGTAATA
>JABMBT010031247.1:0-13886 GCA_018906895.1 Odontocolon sp. PSUC_FEM 10030002
ATTTCTTCTATATTTCTTTTATATTAAGTTATTTTATTCCGGAATCGTTTAAAAATGTCCTTGTTTAAACATTTACGTAAAAAATTAGACAGTCTCACACCTCGCGGGAACGCGAATCGGTTCAAGGAAACGCATGTGACGCAAACATTTTCAGCAGTCAAGGTGATTTATTTTTTCCGCGACGACCGACGACGAGTCGATAATTCTGGGGAGACTCGTTCTTACCTCGCACACCAGGGAACGACGGTTCTCTCTAATGAACTAATTATGTAA
Organism: Odontocolon sp. PSUC_FEM 10030002; assembly: GCA_018906895.1. NCBI lineage: Eukaryota > Metazoa > Arthropoda > Insecta > Hymenoptera > Ichneumonidae > Odontocolon > Odontocolon sp. PSUC_FEM 10030002. The sequence goes on from JABMBT010031247.1 coordinate 274, forward strand.
TTATTGTATGTATAATCTCTGTTTGGAATAATCTTTGCAACAAAGTTCCAAGAGATAAGCGAGTCGCGTGACTCGGTGGTATCGATTCGAATCTGTCGCGTCAATAATCATCGTCACATGGTCTCTATGACAGGTGGGATTCGCGCGGGTTCTACACTCATCCTCTCGCGTGTACCGACCCGAACGTCTATATTCCCGCTTCTTGGTAGTCACCTCGACCGCATCGACCGGGCGGACGATCGCGTGATTTTCGGTACCCGGCCAAGATGGCCGCGCCATGCACTGCAAAATTTCGTGACATAGCCATCAATCGGCTTTCCGTGGCTTTCCGTCGTTCGGTGACGGCCGGTTTTGTCTGATTTTGTCATCCTATTGTCGCGAATCGTCGCTGCCGTAATTTTTAATCAGTCGGAGTGAGCATAATTCCGCGGTAATCGAAGGAACAACGAGAAAGCAAGTGCGCGCGTGCGCGAGTGCACGAACTAAAATGAAAGTGACGATAAAAAGTAGGTATAGATAACGCGTTTCGAGGTATATTTCATGAATAGCGCTCTTTAAAAAAAAAAAAGATGCGCATATACGAATATTTTGTCGTTAGGTTGGACCGGCGTTGCCACCTGGCGATGGATTGCCAACGACGACAATTGCGGTATTTGTCGAATGCCTTTCGACGCCAGTTGTCCGGATTGTAAAATCCCCGGTGACGATTGTCCATTGGGTAAAATACTACATTTTTATTACACGATATATTAGAAAGATTACGAAATTACATTTCCGGGATAGTTCGTAAAACAGTCGAATCAACGCGCTTGTTTATAATAAATGTACGATAACGTAAATACTCATGTTCCCCCACGTCACGCGTTCCGCATAAATAAACCAAATCGGCGACAGTGGCACAACACGCGCGTTGTACAATAAGCTTGATTCGTCGCGTTACAATTGTTGGAAAAGAAAAGATTGGACGCACTTGCGCAATCCAGAGCATAATATCGATTTATCGCGGCGCGGCGCCGGCATCATTCTCGCCCCTTCCCCGCGCGGGCATTCGGTCGCGTTTTGTAGTCGTCCCCGTAACTCGAACGACGAAATTCGTCGGAGAAGATACATACGCGAAATACAAAATTGTAAAGCGTAATTGTTCGACCGTCCGACAGTTTGGGGTCAGTGTTCGCACTGCTTCCACATACACTGTATCATGAAGTGGCTGCATTCCCAACAAACGAGTCACTTGTGCCCGATGTGCCGTCAGGAGTGGAAATTCAAAGAATAGCCGATTCCCGCTTCAACGTCCCACGGGTCTCAGCACGAAACCCCGATACAGGTGAGCAACCGTACACCTTGTTGTGTTATTTTCCAATTAAAAAGAAAAAAAATCAATGAAAACCAGAAAAAGTAACCGTTCGACGGATACTCCGTGAAGTCGGTAAAACTTTGTCTTTAAAAATTGACAAGTATATCGAAATGATTGTGCGGCGGATTACGTGTAAATGTCACAACGTATCCGCCTGTCACCACGGTAGAGAGCAGCTGGCTTGTCGCCAGCAGCTCCGAACGAAAACATACATATAATATACATGGGCCCAGGAGAACGGCATCCGCGTCCCTGTCGACCGTGTATCACGGAACCCCCACTCCAACACTTTGTTCTCTCTGTTTCCTCGGGCCGGCGACTCTCGCACTCGCCGTCATTTCGTTCGTTACGTTTCGTTGTTTCATTCGTTGAGCATCGTGCACGCTCACCTACACTCACAAACAACATCACAAGGTCCGATAGTCGGGTCCAGTCGAGTCCTCTCGGTCGGCGGTAAGACAGTCACGTGGTTCCCTGTTTGCGGGTTCGACGGCAACGGTGCGAGCTCCTCCGTTGGATATACGCAGCAGAGGAGCAACAACAGCGAGAAATATCGCGATTCTGTGACAGCGGTGATCGTGAGAGAGAGAGAGAGAGATAGAGAGAGAGAAGAGGATCTTGAATATCGGTTTTCGAACGACAGATCGACGTGTTGCAGGATATCGACGAGCTTCGATGTTGTATCGCGCAGCGGAGAATTTTTCAAATTGTATAAAATATCGGCGTTGTCGGACTCGATTTGCAAGTTGTTCGAGCGCGGTGTAGCGGTAACGGTTAACGCGCATTACCTGCACAGGTGGCGAAGGAGCCGGACCAAGCCGACCGAGATACTTTCCATCGCCGGACTTGGATTCGAGTATATGTACCGAGATACGCCTAGATCTACCGCTCGATCGTAATTGTTTTTCCATGCACTATACAACAACGACGACGACGACTGGAATATAGAAAAATCAATTCGAGGATAAAAAATGAGTGAATCTCGTATCGCGCAATGGAACGACAGCGACAACAACGACGAGGACGACGAGGACGACGACGACGACGACGAGAGGGTCGTCTCTTCGGAAGATTCGCCACGAGTATTTTTCCGAACGAATACGCGAATGTATCGCGTCTCGCCGCTTGTAGCCGATAGCCGATAGCCGTCCTCGCGCGTGCGGTGAATTCGATCGGTAGGATTTTTCGGCGCGGCGGCATGAGGCTCGCGACGAATAGAAGAGCCCAGAACCCCCCACCCGTGCCCCCGAAACCGAGTCGGCGGATGCTCGCGGAGACCCTGAAGAGTTCACAGAGGCCGCCCCCGAATGCACGATGTTGGCGCTCCGTCGAGGATCGGGAAGAGGCCAACGACGGACGTACCGTCGTCTACGAATCCGGAAAGGAAGAGCGGACGATGGACGAAGCGACGACTCTGAGCCGAGCTACGAGCGAGATGAACTATTCTGAAAATGAGCGGGACGATGACGATTCCGCGAATGAAAAGAAACTAGCTATTTCAGCGAAGGAGGAAAAAATGATCATCGATGAAGCGAGGAAATTGGCAAGACGCTGTTCATCGCCCACGAAAATGGAAAAAAATCGAAAGGTAGAGAAAAGCAGCAGCAACACAATCACCATCATCGACGAGGTCATTTCCGTTCGAGACGCGAACGAGGAAGCTTTGGGTCGGAGGAAGACCGACGACTCGGAGAAAGATGCCGCAACGTCGACGACTATTTCGAGTGACGACCTCGCTGCTGCTGCTGCTGCTGCTACGATCGTCGTCATCGACGAATCGGAATGTAAAATCGCGTTCGAGGACAACGACAACATCCATCATCGAGATTGGCTCGAAGCCGGTGTCCGTTATTCCTCAACCAAGATAACATTGCCGGGAGATGAACGGATCGATCGAGCGGACCAATTTCCACGGTTCGACGATTATCGTCGTACAAACGTTCATGACGATTACGACGATGATGCACAAGGTCTACCTTGTGCCGTTCTCGATTTTTCCAGGTACACGAATATCGGCTCGCGAGGAATTCTTCTAACAAAAACATACATGTTTCGTATATTTGATACGTATTTGACCCTGAAGAATCATTAATCTCAAAATATGTGTCGTTGCACGTATCTCGATCTCGATCCTAGGAGTAAATCTTGTTCCGAATCTTTATTTTCCGTTTGTTTTGCAGAGTACGCGAGAGAATAGCAATGTCTTCTCTGCAAGGTCTTCCCCCTCTTCCAAGGAGCCTCAGTGGATTCAACCTGAGCGAGGGACGCAGGGAAGCAGGTGAACCTCCACCACCCCCGCCCGCCAGATCCTCCAGTAAAACTCAAAAAGACGTTAAATCGACACAGCCGTCCGGTTGTTCCAGGCCTTCCCCACCAGGAAGACAATTGACTACTCTGGACACGCAGCTCGCCGTTCTCCGAAAAGAGATGGTAAACACAACAATGACGCAACATCATTTTTGTCTCGATCGTAATCGGTGCGTGTGTGTGGGTGCGTGTGTGTGTGTGTGTGCGTATGTGTGTGTTGCGTGTCGTTGGTGGATATCGTCGTAGACATTTCCTCCTCGTACGTTGGGCGATTCGGAATCACGGGCGCTCCCACGCTGCGTTTTCTCGGGCGTGACTGCCCCTTGAGCTCTTCGAACTCCCAGTAACCCAACCCCCTTCCCAGACTCTGCCCGCGCTTCGCATTCTCATTTTACGCTTCGTACATTCGCTGTTTTACTTTTCCCACGAATTCAAAGGGGACTCGTTGCTTTTGTTATTCTTACCCTCGCTCTCAAGTCGCGTTACCGGGCACCAGAAAATAGAAAAAAAGAAAAAAAAATGACGTCAAGAACCGTGACTCTCGTGTGTTTACAGTTCGGCCTCCGTCAATTGGATCTGTCGTTGCTGTCGCAACTCTGGTCTCTGAACGAATCGATTCAAGAATTCCGACAGCTCGTTCAAGAACAGGAAGACCGAGCACCCTCTCCATCGCCAAGCAGCGAAGAGGGAGATGATACTTCGTACGGAAGTCATCCTCCCCCGCCTCCCAGGAGACCGGCACCTTTGCCGCTGCTGCTGCAGCATCACCACAGGCCTCCGAGACCTCCGAGACCCTTGCGACCGCAGGTGGCAACGGCAGCGTCGGCGGCCAGTGACGAGTCTCCCTCGAGCGAGGAATACGGTGCGGTTTGACCCCACCCCCACCCCCCGGTATATATTATATTTCGCGCGTTATCGTCGCGACCCGAAAGACGTTGCTTCGGAATCCCTTGTACATTTTTTCTATCTGAATTTGTAATTTCGTGTAAATGTGACACATGGTGTTGCATAATAAATAGAGTTTAATATCGAATCGTTGCCGAGCGAAGAAGAATATTGAAAACTCGGTGGACTATGTGTCGTGGGAACCGAAGTAGCACAAATCTCCAAGAAGTCAAAGGACATCTATTTGGTATACGAAAAGATAGTTCATTTCCCTGCAAACGATATTTTTTGATGTTTGATATCGTTTAGGCATCCTTAAAACATCCAATTCCAAAAGATATCATTTAGAGGGAAATGAATCCTTTCGTATACCAAACAGATATCCTTCGACCTTTTGGGAGTTTGTCATACTTGGGAATCCCTGAAACGATAATCTTATCGGTGTCAAAATTAAAAATTAACGGAACAAAATAAAATTAGCTTTGCTCTGATGGCGCGAGGATACGAATATAATTTTCGGCGGTGCAGCAGCAGCGACTCGTCACTGAGTCGTTCCTGTCGTCGCCGCCGCCGCCACCATCGCCACCGTCGATTTAGCCGTGTCGGGGTTAGTTTCGCGGCGACTGTCCAACACCACGTGTGTACGCCGAGCGCAGCATTGACACACGAGCGATTTGAGGATGGAAAGCAACGCGATCGAGTCGGAAAGAGGAAAGAAACGCAAGAAGAAACGATCCGCTATGCAAATGGCAAAAAAGTATGCTCGTCGAAGCGAACGTGGTCACGGAACCGAACTCGATCCCGATACGTATCGATACATGATGAGAATTTTGGAAATGTCGCGCCAGGATGTTTCAACGACGGAGGAAAAAATAATATTAGCGAAGAACGTATACGAGGAGACGATCGGTCGCGAGATCGAGTTCGCGAGAAATCAAGTCGGGTCGAGGATCCTCGATTCTCTGATGAAATACGCGAGTTACGACGCTGTAAAAAGACTCGCCGATGCTCTCGCCGAATCGTTACGACCAATTTGTAGCGACAGATTCGCCAGTCACGTTTTAGAGGAAATTATTCGCGTATGTACGGATCGAGGAAATCCGGCAGAGTCGGACGATCCGAAGGATTCGGAGGGAAAGAACGAGGAAGAGTATAACGAACTTGCGTTGAAACTGTGCAGATACGTCGTTAACAATTTTGAAGAATTCGTATGGGACACTTACGCCAATCGTCTCGTAAGAACCGTCGTCGAGTGTCTCGGAGGACTCACAGAGAAAAAGGAGAGAGCGGCGTCTGATTGGTCTCAACGCAGATCCGTGAGGAGAGAATACACGGATTTGCTCGTGGACGTCGGTAACAGACTTCTCGAGTGGCCGCAGCTCGTGGAATTGGGCAAGGATCCGCTCGCTTCGGGTCTCTTGCAGACTCTTCTCCATACTCTCAGAGGGGTCGATTCCAAGCTCGTCTCCAAATTGATAGAAAGAATCGTCGGAGAATGTTTCGACCAAAGTACGGAGCTACGTTCGTCGACGATCTTCGACTCGGAAAGTTCTGTAAGATTGTTGGAGGCCTGCCTGGCTGTGGCGAAATCAAAAATGTATTCGCGAATTTACCGAAGATTATTCGCCGATCGACTCGGCGAGCTCTGTCTCGCGCCCTGCGCGAATTTCGCGGTACAGAGACTACTCGATCGCTGTCGCTCCAAGGAGCAACTCGAGGAAATGTTCGATTTGTTGGAGCCGCGCTCGGTCGCGATATTGAATCGTAAAAATACCGGAATTTTTGTCAGTCTGGCTAACGCCTGTGTGAAATTGCAGTGCAAACAAGGACCCTTTGTAAATTCGATGGCCAAGACTCTGGGATGCGACGAATCGCGGATCGTGCGGATCGCGTCGGCCGTAGCCGCGTTGCAAACTTACGGAAAAGTCGAGGAAAGTCGGAAAGACGAGGCCTCGCGACGACTCCCTGTGCACCTGCACGGCAGTATCGTCCTTCAAGCCATGTTGAATTTCAACAAACCGATAAAAATCGTAAATTCCCTGTTGGCGATGAGCATCGACGAGCTCGTCGCTCTGGCGACCGATCCGAAGGGCAGTCGCGTGTTTGACGCGTTTATGGACAGCAAATTCGTCGGGGAAAAGAGTCGCGACAAGTTGGCGAAAATGCTCCAGGGCAATTGGGTCGATTTGGCGCGCGACACCCACGGATCTCGTTGCCTCGACAAAATCTGGCGATGGTCAAAGACGACTCAACGACTACGGATGATGGAGGAGTTGGCGTCGGCGGGCGAGTCTCTCAATTCCACCAAGACGGGAAGACTCATCGCCGGGAAGCTCGACGTCGCGCTCTTTGCTCGAAACAAGAGCGATTGGTCCGAAGCTCGAGGAAAGGAAGAAAAAACCAAAGCTCTTTTTGCGAGTATCATCGTTGGCACGCCGACGACTACCGATATCCAAAACACGCAATCGGCCGGGTCTCGAAAACTCCGTACCGATTCTCCCGTTTCCGAACGAGACTGACCATTTTTTCTTTTATTTACGCTTCTGAATAAAAGTAGAAAAAAAATAACGGATCTTCGGTCGTTCGCGGATCACGAAAGGTGCGTTGAGGAAAATAATAGTATATTTTTCGTCGACTTTGTACACGTTACGAATGAAAAAAATATTCTTTACTTCCACGCTTAGTTTCATCGTCGTCGTACGATCGACGCGATTCGACTTGAGATTACGATTTAGAAAAATGTATGTATTTCATCGATCGATAAATATATTTAAATCCACCGGAGGTCTTTACAGCGAGGAAAACAACATCGACGATAGTGTCTATTCTAGATTTGAGCAAAGTTCCCTAACGCGAAATTGCGACTAGTCAACCGCAAATGTGCTGCAAAAGTCGACCTTTTTTCACGACTAGAGAGAGAGAGAGAGAGCTATATTGGAAAACATATTCTTAACCGTGAGATTAAACGTAACTTTACTCGGGTCTATCGATCGACTAGGATAACGCGTTTGGTACAGCTAATTATTTCTTTTTTGTTAGACCGACGTTACGGAATATCGACGAGTGTGATAAAATGATGAATTTACGTGTATTTTCTCATATTCTTTGGCTATTCGATAAACGAACGAGTGGAAAATGTGTTTGTGCGAAGAGGTGTGCGTCCGACCGGTGAAATCCAACAATGCCCGGTTACACCGCCCGCTATACATTGTTCAAGTAAACGCTATATGGATAGAGACGATCGATTCGAGCGACGGCGGTTGTTCATCTTCCGAAAGAAGCTATTTTTCGTTTTGTCGTTGCAGTTGCGCACGATCCGGAATGTTTCATTCGACGGCTGTCGTAGCCGTCGATACGGCAGCAGCGGCAGCGGCAACGGGAGCGCCGCTACTGCCGTCGGTATCGTTTGGACTCGCTGCCAGGGTAGTCCCGCTGGTTCCGGGCGGACTGCGCGACGCGGACCGTCGCGGAAAATCCCGCGTTGGACTGCTGTTGCAAGTTCCACGATGACCTCCGGCGTCCCAGTCTCGATGCTGGCAAAAAGAGCCGCAATATCTCGCTACTCCGCAACCGCCGCAAGTTTCCAGCGCCGGTCTTCCGCAGTTCCAACAGCCCTGTAACCCGATTCGTAATTTCATTTTTTGCGCCACGTATCTTTGTACAGTTACTCGTAATCCGAATCCAATCTCTCTCTCTCTTTCTCTCTAAATGTCTGTCCGAAAATGTGGGTAATGCGGGGTCGTACATCAAAATAATAGTCTTTGCCAAGCCGAACGAAAGATGTTTGAGAGGAAAAAAAAATGTAAATCAAAATAAAAAAGTATTTTTAATTTTGTACCGCGACTAAAATAATAAATATACCAATCCAATTACATTATTCGTACGCCCGACGTCGTCCTTTTCGTCCTCGCCGGTCACAGTTGTTCCCGATAGGGAAGTCGTCGTACAAGTTGTCGCGGTGCTTCGTCCCGTAGCATCCGTAGCTGTATTGGGATTAATACGAGCAGCGACGCGTACAAACGAACTCTGTCTCTGAGCAACGTGACTCCTGTGCGACAACGGTACATCGAGGAGACGATGAACGCGTAGTCTCTCGTTCGCTCTGGACTCTGCGACAGCCACGGCTACGGCTCGCTGAACTTCCGCTACCGCTGCTCTTTTCACTTCTTGTACGGCTTCCTCTGAACAACAACGACAACAACAACAAGAACATAATTAAAAGAAAAAAGAGGAAAAGAAGACGAAAATGCGGTACTCACCGGCCCTTCTCTTGACTTCAGCGACTCTGTCCTCCGTAGCGCGAATTGTCTGAGCAACGATTTCACCGGAAAGTCGTTTCAGGTCTCCCCCCGTTGACGATTCGACGAAAGATACATTTCCGTTGCCGTTACCATTTTGAGCTCCGATCGCGGTGGTTCCCGATGCGAGTGGAGACGCAGTTACAGCTGGACTCGGTGATCCTCGTCTATGGAGAATCGCCAAAGCTCTCTTGGTCTTCTCGACCATTCCCAGAATACAATTCAACATGACGTGAATATTTTTCCACTCGTCATCGAGGGTCGAGCCATTTTGCACTTGTCCAGCGCCGTGACCCAGTTGTTGTTGTTGTTGCTGTTGCTGTTGCTGCTGTTGCTGCTGATGATGAGGCATTTGGGGCGGACCGAACGACGTCGACTGATTGACCTGCGCGAGACCAGGTGGAACGGGACTCGGTCCGTGAGGATGGCCCTGCGAGTGGAGAGAGTGATACCAGCCGTAAGGATCCGGTGGCTGTTGATGCGGGTGGTGATTCCATGGGTTCGTCGTCGATCTCTTGCTGCCGTAAATCGGAGCGTCTTCGAGCGAGCATCCACCATTCTCGTAATATCTAGACAACATCGTTAAAAATTATACACGACGAAACTTATTTTCGATCGATCGTCGGTTCTTTCTTTATCGATAACAGCATCTCTTGTTGCATACGAGGAACTAGTATATTATAATACAAGTGCGTAATCTTTTCCTCACGAGTTTCATACAAAAATGTTATGACGTGGATAAGTCGAGGTTTATCCATGATAAGCGTGGGTAAAGTGAGATTTTCCACACGGAGATGCATAATACGGATACGATACGAGTGCGGAAAAGACTTTTGTAACGAGTGTGAGGGTTACAACACGAGCCGAATGCGAGGATTGTAATCACACGAGTTAGAAGAGTCTTTTCCTCATGAGTTTAGTACAAAATTTTATGTTACGACGTGGTTAAGTCGAGGCTTATCCACGCAAAGCGTGGGTGAAGTGAAATTTTCCATACGAAGTGGCATAAAAATATTTTGTTTGCTGAACAATTTCGTGACGATCACCAATCGTATACTCTTTCGAAAAATGATATTTACGTATTTACGTATTTACGTAGTTTTTAATTCGAATTCCCGAATTGCGGTAACGATCGTCGCCAAGTACAGCGAGGACCAAAGATTTATTCGAGGGTCGAGAAGGAACGAACGACGCGTAAGCCAGGGGGTGGGAGGGAATTCTCGTTCGGCTCGTCGTACAAGCTGCATTTGCACGGTCGACGATTAACCGAGGGACGGACCGGGACGGACGCAGGTGTGCGGTGGCGGTCGCCCGATGCGCGAAATCGCTGCGGTAGAACGCCCCGCGTAGCGTTCCGGGGTGTGTGGGCGATATCAGCGGCGTGCCTGCCCCGATGGGTACTCGAGTGCTCGAGAGCCAAGTTTCCAAGGGTACGTACGCGTCCGCGTGAAAGGTGTGCGCGCGCGGTGATATATCGAAACGTCAGCGGCAGACATATCGAGTGAGGGTGGGAGAGAGAGTCTCACGAGCATTCCTCCGTCCCGAATCCGGCTCTATACCGCTCTATACGTTTCGTCGCTCGTGCATTCGGTCCAATTCGGTCCTGCCGGGTCACGCGATTCGCGCCTCTGTACAGCCGTCGTCCACCTTGATTCGAGTGCAAATCAGACCCAGTTGCACTCTGGTTAAACGTTTTTTTTTGTTTTTCCATTTTTTACGACGATAAGCTCCATCCACTTACACAATCTTCCCCGGAGTGTGTACACAGCCTTTCTGAGAGAACATGCTAGAAATATCTGTGTACAGCTATAGAAGAGAAGAGATGCTGGAACGAACGAGATAGGGGAGACCGGGGCAAAACGGGACGCCGGGGCAAAACGGGCTATTGCGTAACAAGTGTAGATGCAAGCAAAATAAAAATGCTGACAAGATCGAGTACAAAGATGAGGATGTCACGACTTCGAAAAGCACCGTCGAACCTCTTGATTTTACCCCGTTATATTTTTTTAAAGCGATGGTCCATTTTGCCCCGGTGGCCCGTTTTGCCCCACTCTCCCCTATGTATGAGGCATTCTCCGTCAACTCGGCCACTATAATTTTTGAAAAACGTTTTTACACCTCAACATATTTGTGTTCCACTCTGCCAATGTTTCTATAGGTTCTTCCCATACCGCTGCAGGTTATATTAAATTTAGAGCAAAGAAAAAAGTCTCCGAATGAGAGAGAAAAAAAGGTAATTAAAAATAAGAATGGCCGAGTTGACGGAGAATCGCTCATATATATTTGTAAGAAAGAGCGACATGTTTTTATATACTTACGGCGCGTCCGAGGCTCTTCGTTTCGTTCCAAGATTCGTAGGTGTACTCGAATAACGCTGATGCGATGATCCGGCGTTGTCGTAACTCGATCGCATAGTTCCGGAAATTCCGTTACCGTTGCCGTTGCCGTGATCACCGAACAAGATATCGACGGTCTCCGTCGAAGGTGCCAGACCGATCGTCTCCAGAACCACGGATTCGTTCGAGCGCAAGTATTGCACGCACGTCTGATGTAATCCCGCAGACACAACGCGACGAGCAAAAGAAATAAGAGAAAAATTTGAATTAAAAAAAAAAAAAGCAAAGAAATAAAAAGGGGACAATTTGCATCGGACGAGAATGAAAAGTACGGACAGGGGTTTTAAATACGGAAACGACGAGTGGCGTATCGAAAGACCGAACGCGTTGTTGCACCAGCTTCGAGTGATTAATGTATCGTAATTATAATCGACGAGCGGCACCGCACCCTCATCCGCGACGGCAGGTTGCCCGTGGATATTTCCGGAAGAACGAACGAAGGAGAGAGAGAGAGAGAGAGAGAGAGAGTGCCGCATACCAACCGGCAATCGGTTTCATTTTTAATATTCGTCCCCGGGCTTCTTTATCGCCGAGCTTTCACCCTCCTGTCGCCGCGCTTTCCAACCCAACCGTGCAGGTCTTGGATTTCTTCTTCCGTACTTTCCTCCATTTCTCTCGTAATACCAGACTCAGTTTCCGCGACAGATTTAGATTTATGGTTACCGCGATTAGGAATCGGAACGATCGTCACGCGATACCTGATGACCGATCGATACTCGCGCGGCGCGACTCGGGTTGTAACTTTCGTTACGTTTAATTTATAAATCAGCCTTTGCGTAAAAAGACGGACTTGTATAAAAGCTAAACGACGTTCGCGCGAAAGCGTGTACAGTTGATTCACGTGCCAATTTTTTTTTTACAATCGTCTCTGAGAGACGTCGGTCGCTTTCTTCGTTGATGAACAAGTTATTATTTTAATTTAGCATTAGTTTGCGAATCTTGTATCTGTGCGTCGTTTTCATCCCGCACAGACTTTCGAGTCACGCGCTGTGATTCATCATCGTCCCTCGTCGCGGTCGTTGAAACGTACACACGTTCATTATAACAAAAATAAATCGTACAAATCGTACACTCAAGTGTACACCGCAAATTACAACAAGTCACACGCGGATCTGTAGCGTATCGAATTATCATCGGTGTTACCTGATTATTGGCTCTCGCAGCAGCAGCGAGATCCCTCCGGAGGGACGGAAGAGTGTGCCTCAGATAAGGCAAAACGAATCCTCTCAGTGGGAAATTGGTCGCTTCTTGAAGAGCGGAGTGAAACTCTTCGGCGGTCATCGCGCCACTCTGCAAGTACGCGACAAAAAAAAGTGTCAAACTGTACTCTCCATATACTCGTCGTCGTGCGATCGACGAGTGTGTACTTTGACAAACATTCGTCGGGAATATTTCGTTCGATGAGAAAAGTCTGTGTCGAAAATATGAAAACAATGTTTCGAGAAATTCTTACCAAGATACCGAGCACCAACGATCGTACGGAATCGCCGGTATCCAGCGATATGTTTGTAGCGAATTGCACGAGAGTTCCGAGAAGCCTCTTGAGTTTTCCGTGATCCGCGAAAATGCCGGAAACGCACCTGGCACCGTTGGCCTCGTTCTTGTCGCCGTCGCAGTCGCCGTCGCCGTTGTTTTGTCTTTCATCCTGGAGCTGTTGCTGCTGCTGCAGTTGTCCGGACGCCGGAGAATCGTCCTTCTCGGGCTTGATCGAACGACAGGACAACGGGCTCTCATTTCCAGTTGAACTCGCGTATCGTCCTCCTCCGGTGGTAGCCCCGACGTACTCCGAATATACCGTGGCACCGTTGACTCGTTGCTGCTGATGCGTTTTCGGCTTGTCGATCGTACAGGGAGAAAGACACCCTCTGGTTTCCCTCGATGCCGTCCGCGACCCGTTCGGCGGTAAAACTGCAACGAGAGTCTTTTTTCGTTCTCGAGAAACGTCTCGTCGTTCGCCCCTTATACGGAGGAACGACGAACAACAGCGGTTCCAAATCGTCGTTGCCGTCGCTCGCTCGTGTCGATATTATACCCCGAGTGTAAAAAGGTCGAAAGAAAATTGTCCCTTACACATCGGTTTTTTTAACACAACGAAGCGAGCGATGACTCGAGAAAAACCACAATCGAATCGCGTAGATAAGCAAGGCGAGTTCTGGACCAAAAATTGGCGCGAGGGTGGTAGGTCGGTGGGGGATTCTGATTCTGATTATTATTAATATTATGTCAACATTACGCCATCGGATGTTAGAAGTTTTTCGACGTGAACAATTCCTACACTGAGAGAAAAAAATAGTATTTGTAACTATAAAGTGACAACTCGAAATGTTCAATTGATGCAATTAATTTTTTATAGTTACAGTAACTGTAAAATAG
>JABMBT010031358.1:0-13879 GCA_018906895.1 Odontocolon sp. PSUC_FEM 10030002
AAAATTAAAAAAAAGGTAACGTGCCCACATACTCGGTGGCTCGAAAGCTACGGGTTCCGGAGCTCCGCTCGCCACTCTTGGCGAACCGATGTCGTTGCCGAGCTGTGCTGCCCCCGCTGCTTGTCTTTATTAATTATTTTTTTTTTGTTTCCCCGCTTCATTTTCATAATCATCAGTGTTCCACTTCGAAACTTTACACAGTCCGACTTATCGTCGTGAGTAGGGGAAGTGAGAAGCTGTTAGCTCGTTCTCTATCCCCTTCCATTCTTCGTTCGCGCTCACCCAATGGACAAGATAATGCTACAAATCGAACGGCGTCTCAACTTTCGCGTGTCTACAGCTTTTTGTTTTGACTCGTGTGACGCTTTCTACTCCGATATCGTGAATCTTTCTTTACTTTCGGGTTGTACCGTATCAAAACCGTAGCTCCGAGACTCTTGAGTCGCTAAAGAATTACGTTGTTTTTGTGTACTTGTAAATCGGAGGTGATTGCGCAATTTTACAATTTTATCGCTTATTCCTATTAAAATTGGAATTAATAGTCTGAAGAAATGTATCGTTGTGGCTGATTATATTACCTTCTTTTATCCATTCGTCCAATTCCTCCAAGAGTTTCGTCGCCACTTGTGCCCTTGATGGATGTTCATCGTACAATTCGGGTTCGCTGGCACTGGTGTTTAACGCCGTTGATTTATCGTCGATATATAGCCAATCGTCCTCCGCTTCCCCGGCCGATGTCCCGCTAGGGGACACCGGCTCGGCCTTCCAAACCCATGACTCCAAATTGGATGACATGACGGTTATGGGTTTGATCAAGATGTATTGATAATTGTGAAAAAGAAATTTGTGTCGTCGCACGGACGTAACTCGCAATGAGCGCCATTGTGGCCCTGTGAATTAGAAAAAAAAAAACGAAAAATGTATCAATAACTTTTGCAAAATTTATATTCAGTCTTCGCTTTATAGCAGATACGATTTTTATTAAATATCCGCGTCTCGGTTCAACAAGATCAACACGGAAGAGTCAAGCCATCACCCCTATGACCGTAATATGAAGCAATCGCGATTACGGAGTTGATATCAAAAGTACGAGACGGAAAATTATAATAAGAACGTTCCAATTCCAGCATTTTTTCCAGCACCATAATTTTTATTCTTCAATAATCGATGATATTCAATATTTTTTTGTAACCATACAAGATAGATAATAAAGATAACAAGGTCATGCAACTATAATACTCCAATTAAAAAGGCGGGAATCGAATTTGATTCAATTCGCGGATAATCTGTAAAAGCTGTGGAAAATAAGCGCCAATGAAGAAAAAATACAAAAACATATGTCTCGCGAAGGCGTGAATTGCGCCACTTTGCGAAACCTTTGAAAGTTACAATCCCGTCCTGTGTAAGTTTATAAAAATGATTTAATTGCTCAATAGTCAGTCAAGTGCAACCAAAAGCTCATAAATTTATCGTCCGGCATTTGGTTCGCCAGTTGTGCCCTTTATGACGCAACCCTGATGACGTCACGGTCTAAGAGTGATTCGATCGTCTCGCGAGTACCGCAAAGTCATCCTACGATAACAAAAAATACGCGGGTGATGCACTTTAAAAAAAAAAAAAAGAAAATAAACAAAATGAAACGAAATTTGCTTGATAAGACAGTTGTGTCTGATACGCGTTGGTGATGACCGATGATGGATCGACGATGTGTGGGGTCTCACAAAATGGCGATTCGAAGGAATGCAAGGCTGTACAACGAAAGAATCTTATTTGATCAACCGGTGTGGCGTGTTTATTTAATAGATAAATCAGTTTACTTACTCCATGATTATAAGTTGTTTCGGCACACTTGCGTGTGCAAGCCGGGTTCCGTCTAGTAACTCATCTTCACCGTTCTTTTGATCCAGTTGAAATTAGATGCGTCTTCTTTGCGAGTTTCATGGAGGGAGAGTGAAACCTCCGGACGCGAGCGAGTTCGATCGCGTTGGTCACGTGATTTCGTTCGACTCCCCACTCTGATCGCAAAGTATGTTGGTGGGGGTAAGCCAACGACGATGGCCGCAAAAGCGGGAAATTTTACTCGAGGTGGAAAATCTATATTGCGCGCGCTATTAACGTTAACCAGTAAAACTCGTTATTCCGGGAATACCCGGAAAGGCTACGACTTACAATTGCAGTTTCTTTAGCAGAGCTTCGTAATCGACTATCGAGCATTTCCGTCCTCGAAACAATTTCCAAACTTCGAATTTCCTCCGTTACGTTGATAAACAGTCGAAGAAACTTACTTTATAAAATCTTGTATTTCTAAACCAATCAAGATTGTACAAGTTGTGTTCAAATTTTCTCTGTTACGTTGATAAATAGTCGTGAAAACTTATATTTTATTAAAACATGATACACGTTCTCTTTACTTTATAAAATGTTGTATTTCTAAATCAATCAAGATTGTACAAGTTGTCTTCGAATTTTCTCTATTATGTTGATAAATAGTCGGGAAAACTTATATTTTCATTAAAACAAATGATGCACGGATTTTTATTTTACACAATGCTGAATCAATTGGAACCAGTCCTAATTCGGATAATCAAATGTTCGGATAATTGAAACAAACTTTTTTCTATCGAGCGTACATATACAACGTTACTATGTAAACATATAATTAACGTCGCTCTGTGTTTTTACACCGGATGTTTACTTTCGTATCATCAGTTTTTTGGTCCCTACAAATGAGAAAACGCATAACTAAACGATAAACAAAGTCGCATAAAAACCAAATCTTTCCTTGATTAAATTACCTGGATTTAGCCGAAGGATCTATTTGTCCTTGTTTGTTGTAAAACCATCTGAACAGCTTTTCGATGTTCGTGTTCGCGCTGCCTCTCTTTCGAGACCTCAGTAAGTTCGTTCTGCCCTCGTACGGCCACTTGGATGGATTCTCCATTTGTTTATCGACATAAGCTTTCGACCCTGAAGACGATACTGGTCGTTGATTTTCATAAGGTCCGACGTTGTTGGAAAACGTTCCAAATCGCCAGATGTTATTTCCGGATGGTGACTGTCTTACGACTTGCGGTCTCCAGACACTTCCGGTCTTCGCACTTGTTCCAGTTTTGTAAAGTTCTATATTTTCTCCAGGCTCAGGAGTAGCGGAGCCGTGCTTAAAATCTCTGAAAATATTGTTGCTTCTCGAGGAATCGAGACGTAGAGGATTTTTGACGAAATACGGTTTAACAATCGTCGTCGATATTTCCGAATAAGACGGCGTCGAATTCGCTGTCGAAAAATAATCATTTTCCGCAACGGTGGATATGCCCTCAGATTCTTCGGTTGTACTTCCGGTTCTTTCTTCCCCATCGTCGGATATTATGTGTTTCGCAGGAAAGTCATACTTTGTTGGTTCAGTTCCGTTCTCAGATTTCCAGATGGATGAAATATTTGATTCGTTTTCTATATTCGATTCTTTTGAAGAATAATCAAAGTATCTTCTGGTTGAGATATCCGCGTTAATTGTACTTGCAGTCGTTGGAAACATCGATCCGCGATCCTGATCGGATAAATTGTTTAAAATGTCTATCATTTCTGGCTGTCCAATAAAATCGCTGTTGTCTGTAGAATTTTTTGCGTTACTCGGTGTAAAATTTAATCCAGACGTGTTTGATGAGTTAGTATTTATCGTTCTATTATAATAATTCGTGAATTTCATTTCTTCGTTATCCTCCATCGTAGGGTTGACAGTAAACGGACTCGCCGTAGGGTCGGTAACTTTCCATGAATCGAAGATTTTTGCTGAGTTTGCAATAGTGGAAGATTCCTGATTCTGTAAGGTACCTTTGCCCGAGGAAAATGTTTTGAATTTGAATATACTTTGAGCCTCAGTTATATTCTTAAGATAATCTTCAAATTCCAACTCGTCCGATGTAATATTATTATTACGCCCTGACGAAGGAGCTATGTTGATATGTTTCTCCAATAAATCCGTAGTCGTTGTTGATGACTGAGACTTCGAAACGAAAAATTCTTCTTTGATAGCTGTAAAAAACGAGTGATTGGTAAGCACAGAATTTAGAAGTGTCACTGCTAATAAATCTTCTTCCCAACTCGAAGATTTATCTTTTGAAGTCTTTGCAGCTGACGAATGATCCGGTGAAGTATTCGCGTCTTCGTCTTTTGTCGATATTAAAACTCTGTCGGTGGAATTTGCCCACGAAAACGAACTTTGTGTAAATGCAGCGCTTTGAATTGTTGCTAGTAGCGGTAGTTCATTGCCAGTCGAGGATTTATCTATCGACTCCGTTATAGTTGACGGTTGTGACCGCGAGATATTCGTAATTTCTTCGTCCGTCACTATTAAAGCTTTTTCACTGGAATGTGCGTTCAAAAACGTACTTTTTGTAAATATATCATCGAAAGCTGTTTCTCTTAAAAAGAACTCTTCGTGATTCGAGATTTGATCCACTGAACTCGTTGCAAACGATGATTCAGTCGAGGGTGGAGTGGCTTCTTCGTCCTTCGTTGATGCGAAAACTGTACTATTGGAAGTCGCGCTTAAAGCAGAGCTTTTCGTTAACATAGAATTTGAAACTGTCGATCCGCCATAATGTACTCCATAACTGGGAGATTGTTCGAAACTTTCTATCTCAATTGCTTCGGGCCTTGAAACTATAGTTTCTCCAAGAAGGGTAGACGACTCCACTCTAAATACGTTTTCCAACCCGTCTCCAGTCGAATTCATCTCGTCTTCGATAAAAGCTGTCTCCGCTAGCAAGTCTGAGTTGGTACCCGACTCAGAACCAACGGAACCCAAATTTATCAAATTCTCGTCTGTCGTGTTTAAAATAATGTGCACAAAGGAATTCGTTGAAGGTTCGATAACAGAAATGTTTGTTTGAGGGACGATCGTTGATTCTCGAGGATTCAAAATGATCGTCGTAACATTGATAAACAAATTATCAAGATTTGCGTTTGCGGAAGTAAAAGGATTTTTCAGTCGCAAAGTCGCGATTGTTTCGTCAGTTACAACTGATGATTTTGTGTGGGAATCTATATCCGGAATATACGACGTTAGAGTTTTTTCGTCGATCGTTATTTTACTAATATTTTTCATTATCATTGCGGCGACGCTGTCTTCGATATATTTTGGGGATGTGTTTGTAATTTCCGATCTAAATCCCTGAGTAGTCACTTTATCCAAAGTACTTGAAATGGGAATGATTTGCGGAGTTTCGCCGGTATTTAAAACTGTGAAATTCGATGAACTCGTGAAATTTGGAAACATTTTTAAATTCGTCCTGGATTCTTCCCTCGAGTCCGTTGAATATGAGAATTGCTCGTGCTCTACTATCGGAAATTGTTTATCAGTGTTTTGGACGATATCACTGGCTGGAGTAGACAAAAATACGGTTGTTTTCTTCCGAAAAGTATTTCGTGAGATCGTTGATAGAGACGATAATGCAGATTTTATCGCTTGATCGTGGGCAATTGATAAAAGTCTGAAAATATGCTTGAATTTTGTTTTCAAAATAGAATCTTTCGGCAAAGCGTCGTGAAGCAGTTTCAATCTAATCCAGTCGGAATCGAATGCGCCGAAAGGAACTAAATTTTCTCGTCTCTCAGTAGAATTGTCCATCAAATTCATCAGAGGACTTTGCGGCAGATTTAACGTCGAAATTAATTCCTCGACGTTGGCCAGGTCGAAGTCTAAACATTTATCCAACGGAGCTCCATTGAAATCTTCAATCATTAATTAAGAGTCAAATTAAAAAGGAATGCTCTGTATAAAAAAAAAAAAATCACGAAGTACGTACCTGCGTTTGCAAAAGCGATAAGCATCCAAGATTGCAAGAGCCTGTAGAGAAGTTTTCGTTCCATGGCTCATTCGCGTACTGAATACCGACTTGTATTTCACTCCGGCAGGTTGACTATGATGCGACGTTAGCAAAATTTCTGGAATCACTTTCGTGGTATTCTCTCAGCCCACCTTCGCCAAGAGAACCGACCGACTTTTCGGTGACTTGATCACCCTGGATCGGTATAATCACATATACTCGTTTGAGCGTTCAGAGCGATGCGTCTGTCACTGTATGAGTAAGTTCACATTACTCGTGTTGGCAAATATCTGCACGTGCGAATACGCATCCTGTAAAATATACATTTATCGTCACCGACAATCAATCGGGTTGCTGGGCGTCGTTTCCATAGCAATCAACAAAAATTGAAGGAAATGCAAAACTTAACAATGTCTGCGATTAGAGGAAAATAAGATTTGGAAAAGTAATCGAAGGAATCTAATAAGAATTGTCAAGATTCGCTGTTATTATATAGAACGCGTAATTTTGGACAAAGTGATGAAAATCGAAATAAAGAAAGTCGGATGAAAATTTCTATACAACGCTCTTTTATTTTTCATCTGTTGGCATAAATTGCCGCCTTTCGACGTACCTGCTCGTATCGAATAGGCCCGTGTACGAAATATCGAGGTGCGCAAGCGTCTTACTCCGTTTATTCGTACAATTATTAGTGATGTCTCGCGTGTTACTGGGCTAATTCATTTGTTCTGTGGTATTGTGTGTGGGTGTGGTCTGTATATATAAAAATTATATATAGATTCTATTAGAATATAATTACAATGTATCTACGTACATATTTATAATCACGATGGAAATGGCTTTCTTTATATCTAAACGATCGTTTACATCGTCGACCGGAGAGCAAATTGAATTTTCACTTGTACCGTAAAATAGATAATATTAATACAACATTTATCGTGACTCGAGCTGACGATGTAAACGTAGCGAGTTACGATATAAAAATCTCGATACGGCAGCCATATCGAAGCAAGAACATTAATATCATATTCATTGCCATATTATGTTTATAATATTTACAGTCTGGCTGACCTCGGAGTGACGTTCTTTATCAAACAACTAGAAAATGTACGTGCTATTCGATAGATCTTTGTTGCAATGCAATTAAAAAAAAATTGTTCGAGGATAAACGAATAAGAAATAAAGGATAAAAAATAAAATTCAACGATCGAAAATGTTAATTTTCGTAAGTTACTATAATGTAGATAGTTTTGAATTTTCGAAATAAAATAATGTGAGAATGTCACACCCAGGCCAGAGAGCTCGGTATTTCGTTAACACAATAATTAACTGTTATGCCTCAGTAACACATAGATAATGACATTTCTCGTAACGCGAGAGATGCGATATACAACGTACATGTTACAATATTATAACATCTCTTCCTCTTTACCGTTCGTATAGTATACTTAACATTCTATATGATCCTATTTTTGTATTGTTTGTTTGTTTGAAACCCTGAGACTACGATTCTACCGCCACGACGAATCTGCGCTTTGCATACAAATGCGAGGAGAAGTTTAAAGAAATTTTAAGAATAAAAAGATAGAAGCAATGAGATGGAGCTTGAAGAAACTTTTATGTACGTTCATCGATGGCTAGACTGCGCTACCGAAACGTTGAACGTATTTATAACTTTGAAGCGTATAGTGAACGAGGCTAGCTCGATGATGGACCAACTAATGATTACGTAATAACGGTAACGACCGCCCTGTGCAATACGTAGAGCGAATATCACAGTTCGATATAGAAGCGTCTCGGCTTCGAAGAACTAAAGAAGGAAACGAGGCTCGTCGATCTTGACTATCCTCAATGATACCGTGAGAGACAGAATTTGCTTCCTCGCAAACGGGAATCAAAAGAAATCGCACTTTTTCTTTAATCACTCACTTTTGTTTTTCCTAACTCGAAGCGTTGAATTTCCAAGAAAAAAATGGACAATGTCGGGAGAACGAAAAAATAACAAAGATTCGAAAGCGAATCCGTGGATTCAAATAAATTCGCCGTGGCTCAACAGCCATGTTATTTCGTTATCGTTAAAACTTGATTATGCTACGTACTACTCGCTGTGAAACGGTTCGTGTCGGTCGACCGAGAAAAAAAAACGTTCACGAAGGGCATAAAAGGAAGGATTTTTTGTTCGAGTAAATAAATTCTTTTAAAGTTGAATAAGAGTTGAAATTGCGGGTTGCTATAGATTTCGATAGAATGGGTGATTAAGAGTGCCTAAGAGCCAAATAAAAGATTGATAACCGGAAAAATATGGAAAAGAGACAACAAAATTGCGCGGGTGCGATAAAACATATTGCACTTTTCGCGACCCAATTCTGGCTCTAAAATGTGACGACTAATAACGAGCAAATTTTTTTTTGTTTTTTTCGCGATTTCCCGTATGATTTTTACAGTCGTTTTCTATATATATTTTTTTTCTTTTTACGTTTAAAAGACTCTTGTACATTTTCGTCAATTAAGAATTCAGCAAATACCATTTATACGCACGAACCGCACACGGCCTTTTATAACAATAATAACTAGATAATAAAGATCCCTGAATATACTCTCCTACGTTCCTCGTGGCACGCGCGAAATACGCTGAGCGGTCACGTAACAACCGGTAAATTTTTCACACTGTCTCGTTTATCGACATCGTCGGACTGACCCGGCACAGGGTTTGTAGTTTTTATCCGGCGATATCGAGTAAAACGATAACGTTACTTCCAAAGCATTCCTGCAAGTTCCTCACAGACCCGTACCTAATCTCTGGTATCACTGGTTCCGTTTCTACAAATTTCTGCAAAAACTTTGCCGAAGCTCCGGCTCTTCTGACTCGAATCAAATCGCTGTAGCCGCACGGTGGGCATTGGTGAACGGTGTTTACCAGCAAATAAAAAAAAAAAAACAAAAAAAAAAAATCAACGTTTCACTCGTTGTTCCGCGAGATCACGAGGTTTTT
The DNA here is from genome assembly GCA_018906895.1 of Odontocolon sp. PSUC_FEM 10030002. Classification (NCBI taxonomy): domain Eukaryota; kingdom Metazoa; phylum Arthropoda; class Insecta; order Hymenoptera; family Ichneumonidae; genus Odontocolon; species Odontocolon sp. PSUC_FEM 10030002. Next base: position 8,818 of record JABMBT010031358.1, read on the forward strand.
GTTGAAATATCTCGTGCACGATATCACAAACGACATTCGTACCTGTAAAAGGGGTACCCAACGTGGAACTTGCCATTTCGCGTGGCCTATCGATACTTCGTGTTCGAAATTTTCGTACGTGAACTCTGGAACAACGAGTGACTGATATCAGTGGACGGTGCGAGTCTCGCACGGCAGATCGTTTCACATGACGTGTTTCGTTAGACAGAAAAGTCGGAGCACCCTTTTTTCTCTTACACACTCGCTTATCTCACTAACACGTCATCAAAGACTGTACATGGCATTTGCGAGATCTATCGCAAGTTCGAGTCGGCCGTGGCGTCAACTTGATGATTTCGATCGCACAATACCGTAGGATCTTCGCATTTCGTTCGAACATCCCCGTTATCGTCGTTGCCGTTGCCGTTGTTGTTGTTGTTGTTGTTGTTGTTGTTGTTGTTGTTGCCGTCATCGTCGTCGTCGTCGTCGTCGTTGTCGTTCTTGCCGTCTCATCGATAGCAAGCCGCCTCCAGCATCTCGACGAAGAGTTTATTCATCGGCACTTTACCGGTTCTGTAAACGCTCGACCAGAATTTTCTCACGACACCGTCCGCTTGCCTGAGACTCGGCAGTACTAGGAACATGTTTTGCGTAGCTCTGAGAGCCTGACCAGGCCTTACAGCAGCTACGCAATCCGACAAGGAGTTGAGAATAGAGTCACGGAAACGATAAAGGGCTTGAGGCTCGTCCAGCCTAACGTCACTGTTCGTCAAGATCAATGCCTTGAGAATGTAATATTCTTCTCTCGCCAAACCCAATCGCTGAATCCTTTCGACAATTTGGATACACTGCGTTCGAAACAAAGACAAAAGAAATATTGAGGGATTTTCGAAAGAATCGAAAATGTAAAAACATAATTTGGGCTTATACTCACGTGCGAATAAAGCTCCGAGCAGTGACACTCGCGGGCGAGTCTCTCGTCCAGTGTAAAGTCCTGAGCAAACCTCAACCTTCCTGTGTTTGGCATGCTTCGCCAAGCGAGACTGAAGGTGAGAATCTCCGCCCATGAACTTTGTAGAAGACGCATCTGATCGTTCAGTGCTAAGCTGCTGAATCCGGGTATTTGTTTTGCCCATCCTTTTTCGAACAACAAGAAAATCGAATGTAAAATGTAAAATTTGTACATAGATCTGTGTATTACGTTTAAACATACAGGAAGAAAAATCTGTAAAGTGTTTTCTCTCCGTAGAATACCATAAGCTCACAAAGTATTCTTACCAATGATCCCGACAAGCTCACGATCATAAAGATCCGACAGCTGACCCAACACCCGTTGATCCGTGTCCAACGTATGGGATAGGCTAAACACCTGGAGTATATCCGGCTCGCACGCGACGAGAGCTTCGATCATTTTATTGTCTACAATGAGATATATTTTTCATCAGTCGATTTCGGGATAAGCAAGTGATTAAAGTAATGATGCGGTACGCAAATGTATCGATCATTGATCAATATTGCACAGAGAATGCGCTAATGTTATTATTGATCAACGATACCAAATACGGGGGATCGCAATCACGTAAACAGAACTGAAACTTGTATCAAATTTCAATAACTTACTTGTCGTTTCCCCGAATCCTGACATTCCTACGTTGGCTTAAAACATTAAACCAAAAAAAAAAAAAAGTCATTTACACTTGTCACACATGTAATTATATCGATAAACATGCAATGTATAATCATTCTTGTCAGGGTTGCTGATACGTGTTTGTATTTATTATTCGTGTGTTCAAAACAAAGAAAAGCTTCGGGGATGGAACATTTTCAATGACTCGCTTTCAAGTTTTTACGTATCTTTTTTTTTGTTTACCTTCTAACGTGACTGTCTTGACGGGCAAATAGGGATCCGTCGCTCTTCTGTATTTTTGTCTTCCACCCCGTACTCTATCCAATCTGACGCCTTCCTTCAGCATTCCTTGCCTCAAACATTTTTGAAATCTGCACGCCTGACACGCCTTTCTTCTTCGTTTGTTTATCTCGCACTCGCCGTTCGCCGGACAAGTGTACTCTATATTACCTGTAAAATTGCTCGCTATTTTATCATATCATTCACGCTCCATTCCCAGATAGCATCGTCGTAAATGCTGAAAGGAGATTATCATTGATGAGAGTTTCGATCATCTGATACTGTATAATGTCCGTGTGGAAAACTATAATTTGAATAAAGAGATAATTGCACAAGATTTATTCGTGTTTTCCAATGAATGCCCAAAGCGGGAATAAACACGACTTAATCCCTTTGCTGCGGTATTTCATTCCGTGCGAAAAAAAATGTCTCGCCTCGTGGAGCCCACAAATTTAATTACAAGATATGAAAAAATGAATTGCCGATGCTATCTGGATGCGTTTTTACAAGGAAAACCTCGGTTCTCGAGGAAAGTACCGGAAACATCGACTTACCTTGTATCGTTCTTTTGAAAAATGCTTTGCAGGCTTCGCACGAAGCGACCCCGTAATGAAATCCGCTGGCAACGTCTCCGCAAACAAGACACAGCCGCCTGGGCATCATGTCCTCTTCCTTCAAGCCACCCTGGAACAGCCAATTTTATCATTGATCAAGTCATGGAACAACATGAACCATCCCGATCATCAGAGCTTTCATTAATACGAGCTATATTCGGATAGCGTATAATCGCATGGCATGTTTTCATAAATAATCGATGCGATAATTAGACGGCGACTTAAACATGCATATTTAAGGTTTCTTATATCGAATTCACGAGTCGTCAGCCGATCCTTAACGCGTTATCCTAAATGCCGGCCGCTAAGCTCAATATTCCACTAGCAATCGATTAAAATAAAGTTAAACTTTAAATATGCAATAAAAACGTGTTATGTTTTACTATATAGATATCCTTTTCGTGTAACTGGCAATTTAGAAATTCCACCAACGATTATTTCTGAAATAATACGATTTGTGTAAATACCGCGAAATTTTACCATTTCTATCCGCGCTGAAATATCCTGAAATAGTTATTTTCGTTGCAAATGCAGGAAAATGGTCTTTTCACAAGCGTCTGGAATGACCAATTCTGCACGTGCATTACGAACTACACTTGTTCAAACATTTGCATGAAAAGTCCACTTTTTGCAACTCGTTCCATGCGTAAGACTTCGCTTTTTGAACGTGCACTTTTTCATGCACGTGTTTGAAAAAAGTCTTTATCGACCAATTTATAATACCTCGGGCGTTCCCAGCGGCTGTGTAGTCGAGGAACAGTGTTGCATTTCGGGACTACCGGGACTGGTTCCACCTCCTCCATAATCCGGTAAATCCATTTTTCCACAAAGGGCCTTGATAGTTGAAATTAATTGATTAATTCCTAGGTATTCTTTTTCTTTCGTCTTGTATTATCTCTGTGTGTAATTAACTAAAATTACCTCCTGATGCTGAATCGTAGTGCTCGGCGAACAAACTTGGTGATAATTTTGCGTTGGCGTTGTCGGATTCTCGATTTCCTGTTTGATGCTTGGCATCGTCCTGTTATTTCCGATCATGCTCTCGACAGCGTTACCAGACATCATGCAGACCTAGAATTCCCAAGAGAAAATAGATATACTATTGATCAGTCTGATCCATTTAAACATTCTTTTTATCTCGATGAAACAATGAGCGTGGTATTGGTAGAAAAACTTGGGCATCTACCGCTAAATAAGGCTGTTCCGATAAATTTAAAACGAAGTTTGAGTTAGAAAGTCTAGTCCAAGGACTCAGGTTTGCCGGTGCGCTTTCGCAGTCGATTGCACTTTTTTCTTTTTATTTTTTTTTTTAGACACTATTTTTAAGCTCGAGCGAACTGTGAGCATTTTTAGAATCCAGCTGCTAAGAATCCGGTGGTACGCTGTTGCTTTTTCAGCCGCGTTAGCACAGACCAAACTTTTACTCGTCTCGTCTCCGTAGCTCGACGAAAAAAAAAAAGATTATGATCGGTGTGCTCGTTTTTCGCTGGTTCGCTAATTTCCTTTTTTTTTTATACCACGAAATGGATATATACGTAGACATGTAGATTTATGCCAGTAAACCACGTTCTACCGTCATAATGATATTAACATGGCGTGAATCGAAATCGTTTGGAATACGAATGCACGAAAGAACGAACGAACAAACGAAAGAACGGCTGGCTATCTGGCTGGCCTTGAACCTGACTTATCCAAGCGCAGTGACGAATTCGGCGACACCGAATCGACATCCGTTTGTCCCTCCTTCCATCACCCGTCGTTCAGAACTCACCTAATCTTATCGTCGAGAGAAATCGCACTTTCGAGCGATCTACAAATAGAGCGAGAAAATGTATTTTTTATTATTATCATATTCCTCAAACATCATTTCATCGTCGCAACTGCGTGAATAAAATCGAAAGCCTCTAAAGTTCAATACACTTGTGACATTTTATTGCTGCAAAGTCTATTCCAACGCATACCATAGGCTGCGTCAATTCGTAATTAACGTATACTTTCCTATATGTAATTATAAACCCAATGACGCATGGTTTGCAAATACATTACGTTACTCCTTACATCTCGCTTTTGCCTTTTCCAGATGGTACCAAATAGTATAATATCTATTCATCTCTATTCACTAATCTCGACATTCGTAACACTATGCGTAATGTATATGTAGACGATATACAATGCCAATCTACCGTCTATATCTACAGATCTACATTTTTCCACTTGAAAATATAGTGGGTATAAATTTTACCGTGAAACCCAAGCATTATGTCGTCATTGCTCTACGCTTCGCTCTACATTAGGTTATCGTCGTAAAACATCGTGACGTCGTTGACAGCTCGCGAAAATACGAACGTTTAACGCCGATGCGCGTATTTCCAAGAACGGTCCTACAGGTGATATGCGACGACCTTCGAAAAGGGGGAGAAAGTAACGGCGAAAGGGTTGCGTAAGTTCTGAGTTGCTCGAGCGATCCACCCCGTTCCCTTTTGCCTGTCCATCCTGCTCGGCGAAGATTCTCTTCTTTCGCGTCAGAGCGCAGGGTGATCGAGGGGGAGGGGCCGGGGAGGGG
>JABMBT010031468.1:0-13867 GCA_018906895.1 Odontocolon sp. PSUC_FEM 10030002
ATTTTTATCAATTATTAAAAAATTATGATTTTCGTTATTAGCGGAAAATTTGCTGTTAAACAAGACTAACATTGTGACTGATGTAAACAAATCCTTTTCTCAGTGAGAAGCTGCATTCGTAATGACTTTGAAAACAGTTGTTCGTATACTCGAGGACGACAGTCTCTCTCACGACACGTATTAGGATATGGAAACTAGCACCTTCCTTCGCTGTTTAAAGAATTTTAACACTCTGAAACGAACGACTCTCATAAAATTGACAATCGCCAACAACTTTCATACTATATGAGGAAGAATTGTATCGTAAAATGTCTCTACGGATTACAATATTTATAACTCTATATTTACATGCATATAAAAAGTAGGAAGGCGATGTTGAGCACTTGTGACGAAGCCGATATACGACAGCTCCGCGCGGCTTCCCTTGATTCGATTTAGAGAATCTCAGCGGGGAAGGTATAACTTTCTTAGCTCCGTACAATTCAATCTCAGTTCGTCTGTACTCCGGAGACAGTTCAGTCGCGTGCGTGACGACACGTAGGGCATCGGTATGAAGAGAGAGAGTGTCGTTCTAATATTGGAAGGGGACTCGAAAAAGTATGATCAAGAAAAAGATAAACCGTGAGAAATTCCTCAGACTCGATAAACCGAGTGCTCCATTGCATTTCAAACAGTATCAAATAAGAGTTTAGACCGTGAGACTTGATTTCCTTTCGCTATCAATGTGCGCTTGGTAGACAATTTTTCTTTTTTTTTCTTTTTTTTTTCGCTATCAGTGTGCACCTCGTGGAAGAGTCGTTGAGGTTCTCCATGAGGAACTCTCTTGCTCTGCTCAATAGTATATACCGTAGCACGTCTGTGGGTTGGTTACCACATCGTCAGGAAGGAGAGGTGTGCGCTCTTAAATACAGGAAGAGAACACTTTCACTGCCAAAGCGCGCACGAGGCCGGTGAGTCTTCAAGAAGGAGGCGAATAAGAAATGTTCGGTATAGTTGTCTTTGTCCTCTGATTGTCGATGTTGTAGTTGGTTGTCCAGCGTCGTAGTTGTCGTCCAACTTGTCTACCGGGTTCTCTTCTTCGTGACTTCGTCATCGTTCTCGTAGACGTCATCGGCTAGCGAAGAAAACTTGATCGAGGAGTGGAAGACGTTGCCCACTGAGTATTACTGAAATCAGCAACCAACCGGGTTACATCGAAACCACAAGAAAAGCCAGGGGTAGGGATTTGTATATGCGGTACTTGATATGAGAGGAGCGCACAGAGTCGAAACGTCCGACAGTACGGATAGACATCGAAAACATCCCGAGCCACGAACAGTTGGAAAATTCTTCGAGCTTGAATTCTAAGTCGATTTTTCTAATTCTGAATTTTCCAAGTTGGATGCAGCTAGGCATCCACGATTCAACTTCTCCTTGGCTTGCAAGTAAATACGAATCTCTGCCTGTCTGTCTTTTAAAAAGCTATAAAAAAAAAACAAAATCAGTCAAGCAGACTCTTCGAATTTGAAGATCTTGGATATAGTTCAACGCTGTGGCAATCGATTTTCTCTGCTCGATTTCATCCAGGTTTTCAACTCACACACAGGAGAGTTTTCGAATTCGGAATTACTGGTTTGCTGTAAAAGCTGATTTTACCTGGGAGGAGGTAGACTCATCCAGTTTTCAACTTATGCTCGCCTTGCTGGGGAGCAAATCCGAGTTCCTGGTTGCCTCTCTAACCTAATACGAACCTGGAGATCTGAACAGTCGAGACTGGAACGTACGCACGTGTGAAAGCAAAAGTGAATACACTGCTGGATCGATGGCTCGAGTGATCGTGAAATAACTTAGTGGTGTATCTTATCATTTCGATGAACAGTGAAGTTTTTAAAGACATCCACTTTTTTTAGTTTAATCAAACTCTTCTTTCTTGACCAGAATTTTAAATTGCACAAATAATTCTACCTTCGAAATAAAATGTTGTAACTTTGTGTAGTGAATTTTTACCAAGTGTCAGACAGTTTGAGTGTGACTGTTGTTTGAAAAATTCATTATAGTGTTAATTCGCTGGATCATATTAAAGCGATTACGTCATATTGTTGATATAATATTCAAGGATCCAAAGTTTCTAAAGGATGCGACTAAAATCGAACAGAAAATTGCGACAAGTGACTTTTTTTATTTTGATCGGGAGAAAAAACGGAGCCGAAGGGCTGAAAAGGAGGAAAGTATCTAATTGATTATTTTGATTCAACCGGCCGGCCGGACACGCGCTCTTTTCACTCGTAAGTATTTTGGTTAGCCCAGTCCGTTGTATTTATGTAATCGGAAAGAAATTCCGAAGTCCGCGCCCGCACCAATAAGAGAGCCAACGCGACTTTCGTTTTTCTTGTCACAAGGCCGTTCGGACCAAACTCGCCAGTATTGTAGCCACCGGCAGAGACTCATGGGACATCCGCAACCTTTTTCGAACAACTATGTACATCGTACATTTAATATTAATTAGTTAAAGAAAGGAAGAAGTGACAGCCCATTAAACTCGACATTTTATTACAGAAGTCGAAACGAAGATAATCGAAGGCGCTTACTCAAGAAACGATACGATCTTTTCAATGACTGCAATTGTATTTTCTACTTCATTCTGCTCAAAGCTGACAGGAAAGACTGAAGAAAACGAAAGTGTTTCAACGTCGAGATAATAAATCGAAAAAAGGTATGGAAATTACTATCTTTTCATTACAATCGTTGACGGGATCGATAAAACTTAAGGATTTAATTTAAGGATTGGTGCACTGCTTGATTGTAACTAATTTCAAGGTAAAGTTTTAATTCATTGACTGTTTAATAAAATATTGACTGTCTTGAGGGAAATCAGTGCACAGAGAGAAATTGAAATAGAACTAAGAAAAGAAATAGAACAGCACGCAAACTTTGGATTGTTTACGCAAGGTTTAACGCATTCTGTTATAAAATGATAAATCCAATAAAGGTATTGCTTATCGTATAACTTTGTAACAAGATTGAATAAAGTATTTAAAATGGGTCGACGGTTTTTCGTCTTCAATAAGTCTTGCATTTTCCCTTTCACACAACAATCAAAAGGTAAAAGAAAGAACCAAGAAGAAATGCCACTACACACAGACATTTTGTTTACACAAAGGCTGTCTAAAGTTTACGGTGCGTGTTTCTAGGACTGTTGGAATACATATTCCGAGTGTATAATGTAATTCGGTATAATAAACCACTTTCAGTCTCTCTGATCTAATGAGCTAACGAGGTTCCGACATTGAGGAAGAAAAGACGAGACGAGAAGAGATTATTACCCTTCCGCGTTACTTCCGCTCATGTTGACTGAGGTCTTTTTAACGGACGAGTGCTTGCACGAGGTTATTCACATACACAGAACTCTTTCTTTTCATTTGTGTATCTTATCCCGACGTCTATACGGAAATAGTTATCTTCAACGAAAGTCGTGAAGGTAATCGTTTTTTTCTTAAGTTACGATTACATTGGCCATGAGGAAACTTGCGTGCTGTCCGAGGTGCAGACTGACTCTGCATTCCCACAGCTATTCACAAAATAGTGCTCTAAATTAGTTTTGTTCAGTTAGAACTTTCGTTATCCATAAAGTCTAACGTCCCATAAAAACTAAACGTTTCAGACGTTATTGACCGTGCGGTAAGTGATTCAGGCATTTTTGTATATGAACCGGATAGAGAGAATTTAATCTTTTGATTTCGTTTAAATTCAATCACTTAGGAGGGAAAGGAGTTTTTTTTTTCTAATTCCTGATCGAGCACACTGGAAACACATAATCGAGTTTTAACGGTGTTCGAGATTCGTAAGATTGTTTTTGCAAGCAATGCAGTGTGTAATAGTAATCGCCGGTTATCATTTGTGGAGCAATTAGCACGAGAGTGTAATTATCGATCTTACTTCAGAAGGTGTGATAGATAAAAAAAAAAAGATGATGCAAAAGCAAAGAAAAGAAAATGTACTTGTCGTGGTCGTTGTATATATTATTAATAGGTACTTGATCAATTGGGAAACCCTAAAGTAAACATGATTGTAGCAAAGAAGGGAAAGAGAAGAAGAAGAAGATGAGAGAAAAGACGAGATTTAAGTTGTATTGACCGATATTGCTGTCATTCTGATGAAGGAGAAAGAGAAGGAGACCGTGGAAGGTTTACGGCGGTGAAACACTTTCTCCTTTCCCCGGTTATGAGATCACCATCTCCTTTTTCTGCTCGAGAGCGCGCTGGCGCTAAAGAGCCAAGTTTGTTAGCTCGGTGGCCCGAGTGCCCCCGGGAGTCCGGATATCACGACATCGAGACACTCTGGGTGGTGGATGACATATATTTTCAATGTTTATATCGTTAACCCAACCGAATTCATTGTCTAATAATTTTAACCCCAGGGTCAACTATAATCATCTATACCTTATCTCGTTCAATATAATTTCTCATTTTTAACAGGGAACACGTCAATCATCCGTTTGATGACTCAGTTATATTTAAATTTCGTAATGTTTCAGGGAACATGGAGATCAGCTGGAAATATCAGCCGGATCATTGACAAGGAGTCTGTCTACGATGAATCATCGCGATCACCGTCGTGGACTTGAAAGATTTCGCTCGAGGCCACCAGACCAGATTACTTCCTGATCAGACGCTGCAAGTGTCTTGAAATTCTTTAAGGAAGAAGTACAGATCCACGTGGAATTAATGAGTGCTTGTCGGAAAATTGGAACGCATAGAAATGGTGTTGAGTGCAATAGTGGTGACATCGGCATTGAAGGGAGCTATAGGATTGGTGGGAACGAGTCTTTGGCTTGTACCATTGCTCATAGCCGGTTTGTCTTACTATCGTTATGATCAGCTGGACCCCGAAAGTCGTCCTATCAACAAGTATCCTTTGGACCCGGAATACGACTTTGTTATTGTCGGTGGAGGATCTGCAGGTGCTGTTATAGCGAGCAGACTATCGGAAATTCCAAATTGGCACGTTCTTCTACTGGAGGCTGGTCCTGATGAGAATGAGGTCACCGATGTACCTTCCTTGGCTGCGTATCTGCAATTGACTAAACTCGATTGGAAATACAAGACAGAACCGACCGGTAAGGCTTGCTTGGCTATGAAAGGCGGAAGATGCAATTGGCCGAGAGGAAAAGTTCTAGGTGGGTCCAGCGTTCTAAACTACATGCTTTACGTGAGAGGAAATAGACAGGATTACGATCATTGGGAAGCTCTGGGTAATCCAGGCTGGGGCTATCAGGAAGCTCTCTACTATTTTAAAAAATCAGAAGACAACAGAAATCCTTATCTTCAAAAAAGTCCGTATCACGGAACTGGAGGGTACCTCACGGTCCAGGAAGCACCTTGGAAAACACCGTTGGTAATCGCTTTCGTCGAGGCTGGTATGGAGTTGGGCTATGAGAATCGGGATATAAATGGAGAGTATCAAACGGGATTTATGGTTGCTCAAGGCACCATCAGACGAGGCAGCAGATGTTCCACTGCGAAAGCATTCTTGAGACCCGTCAGATTGAGAAGAAATATTCATACAGCGATGAACGCACACGTAACGAAAATTGTCATTGATCCAGTGACTATGAGAGCTATAGGAGTAGAATTTTATAGAGATGGTAGGAAACAAATGGTGAAAGCTAGAAAAGAAGTAATTCTATCAGCTGGTGCGGTAAACAGTCCACAATTGTTGATGTTATCCGGAATAGGACCGAAGGAACATCTTCGTCACATTGGTATACCAGTCCTTAAAAATCTTCCGGTTGGGAACAATCTTCAGGATCACGTTGGTATAGCTGGGTTAACTTTTCTCATCGACAAACCGGTGGCGATAGTTCAAGATCGCTTGCAAGCTGCTCCGGTAACGATGCATTACGTAGCAAATGGAAGAGGACCAATGACGACACTCGGTGGAGTCGAAGGATACGCTTTTATCAATACCAAATACGCCAACAAATCCGGAACTTATCCAGATATTCAGATGCACATGGCACCGGCATCGATTAGCTCGGACGGAGGTGTACAAGTGAGAAAGGTCCTGGGCATCACCGATGAGGTCTACGACACGGTTTTTAGGCCAGTGACGAATAAAGACGCCTGGACAATAATTCCACTTCTTCTTAGACCAAAATCTCGAGGCACTATCAGACTTAGGAGTTCCAATCCATTCAGAAATCCATTGATAAACGCTAATTACTTCGCCGAACCTCAGGACATCGCTACGCTCGTTGAAGGAGCTAAACTAGCTATGAGAATCAGCGAAGCCAAAGTCTTCAAGCAATTTGGTTCGAGAGTTCATAGATTGAAAATACCAGGATGTAGACATCTAAAATTTGGTTCCGATGCTTACTGGGAGTGCCACATCAGACATATATCGATGACGATCTATCATCCGGTAGGCACTGCGAAGATGGGACCTCCGACAGATCCAGAGGCTGTTGTTGATTCAAGGTTGAGAGTCTACGGGGTTCAAGGACTCAGAGTGATCGATGCGTCAATTATGCCAACGATTTGTAGTGGAAATACTAATGCTCCTGTTATTATGATAGCTGAAAAAGGTGCTGATCTCATTAAAAATGATTGGCTAGCGGAAAGGTAGCATTTTCTACAGAATACAATTGACACAAGGTGTAATTAGCATTTAAAGTGGACTATTTTTACCGATGAAGTTCAAGATTTCTTCATCACCACAAAAATTGTTGATCTCACGAATAACAATTCAATTACAATGTTGCAGCTTTATGTTTCACTAGTAACAAGTTTCCTTCATTAGTGGAAGCAGAGTTGTTACATCAGTGAGTGGCTGCCATCACTGACACACCATCGCTGATAACTTAAGATGAATGTTTCTATGCTTCACAAAAATATTAAAAACTATCTTTCAAAATTAAAGACCTGACAATTTAATTAGTAATTTAGATTTTTGTGAGTCAACGAGTGTATGTGAGTAATTGATTAGAACTGTCATTTGCTTAAGCGTTTACTCCAATGCATTCACTCAATAATGTATGAACTAAAATACCGTTGGAGCGTATTTCCTAAGTCAAGTACTTTGCATATTCGTTATGGCTTTAAGGATATTTGTACCAAAAGCCATTTCTGTTCGATTTGATGAAACTTCGGTAATTTATGAGAAAAAGTACGATGAGTATGTTGCAGTTATAAAAAAAACTGATTGAAATGACGTTTACGTGTAATGGTGCGAAACCGGTTAACCTCAATAGAATGTAGTGATTTTCAGCGCCAATCCGAATGAAACGCTAACACCAGAAAAAGAATGCTTGATAGATTACATCAAAATTTGGAGGAATTGGGAGGAAATGACTAACGTCCTAGTTTTTGACGTCAATCGAATAAATGAAAGAGTTTAATACAAGTATCCTTAAGGCAACAGAATTCCGAGACTAGGAAATCAACGATCGATATTATTGTTTTTTGCGACATCGGAAAAAACATAAATATCTTAAAACCAACATCCTAAAAAAAAACGTCAAGAATTCTAAGTTAATTAGATTGTTCACTGTTGATTGATTGTATAAATTGGGGCTGACCCGGGTCTGTGCGCTGCGGCACTGTGACCGTAGATTGTTGACTGTATAAAACTAAATTATCCTTTGATACAGACTGTACATAATCCACAAACATTGAATGTCTTAAGTACGATCAGCACTTCGAAGGCCGCGTAGTATAATTTAAATGCCAGTTCTGTGCATGAAGTGACTAACATTCTCGCATCACAGACATACGGGGGGTGCCATAATTGGTGGTTTCTATTCGCTACGTGAACAAGGACAAAGTGTGTGTGCATAGTCGATACACAGCAATTACAGTCATCAACCTTTTAGCAGTTTCTCATGAGCCAATTTCAAGTGGAATGGAAAGAGACTGTCGAATTGAGTGAATTACGTGATACAGTATGGATTGCAACAAAACTGGTTCTTCATGGCTTACAAAGGTTGCGGTATCAAACATTGGCACTGAACCAGTAATGGACATGCGTGATATAATACTGTAGACCTTGCTACAGTCAAAGCAGACAGTTGCCATTCCTGGTTCAGTACTTATATAATGAACCATCATTGGTTGATTATTCCTGAGAACAGAGACATTTTTTGTTCGATTCCTATTATTTGCAATTGATTCCTAAAAAAAATCTGGATATCAACATTTATCAGTTAATTGATGAAGAACAGCCGTCATCGTGTATGTGGCGAATATGTTATGAACGACGCTGTTCACTCAACTGATTGAAAGGCTAACCGCTCCTGCTATCAGCTACTCCGGTTGCTGGGTTCCCCATGTGGATACCTAAGGAAATAAATGGAATGGTCGCGATTTTGAAGACTCAGTTTATTATGATTATTTTTATAGATATGTATAATACATATGTATATCTTATGTATATGCATGTCTGTTGTACATATCTATAATACATATGTATATCTTATATCTTGTATATCTTCTTTTGATGTCTCTATGAGACATCAATCCAGATAGAGCTCGATCAAGTCATACAGGCTCAGGGTAAAAACAAGCGTGTTTCTGGTCCTCAAAGATCTATCGATATTAATATTATTATCAAGAATACGACGAGCTCAAAAACCATATCGAAATGTAATTGTTGATTTTTCCCGAATTGTGGAGAATAAAGATGTTTATATTTTTTTTTACTGATTTACCCTGTTATAATTATTCAAAGCTTTATTTCCTCCCACTAAATTACAGAGTGCAATAAAGTATTAATGACAAATAAAAGCGATCTATGCAGACGTACTATAAATTCATAAAAATATTGCAATTAACATCTTGACTGAGGTAAATAAATAGAGATAAGTAAAAAAGATAAGAAAGACTGAGGCAATATAAACAAGTAAAAAGCAGGAGAACCTCGCACGGCCGAGACGTCATACCAGCTCCGAAATGTTTAACTTATTTTTCTTTAAAATAATTGATTAAGAACGTGTTGAATCACAAACGTTTTTTCCAAATCTACAAAAACGTGTTTACCGTAATCTCTCGGCATGACGAACGAATCGGAGTAAAAAAAAATTCTTTCCACGTCCTCGACGTGAGTCCTCCTCCCTCTGGCAATCGACATGATTTCGTCACGTGACTCGACGCTATAGTTTCGATGCAAACGTGGAATCAATGTGCATTCACAGGTATGAGGTGTACGTACGTTGCATGTATAATGGGTTAATACACGATATGTTCAACCTCCCTTCTTCTTTCCCATTTTCCCCACTCTTTTTCTATCGATCGTCTAGCTTTTCTTCGTAACTAGATGGGAGGAAGATTGTCGTAAGCAACCAATCAATCGAAACAAACGATTTTCAGCGATAACGATCACCTCTCCACATGTAACGAAGTCACCGCAATCCAGCAATGACACTGTTGCACTCCACCTTGAGTATAAATACGATTCGTCGCTGATTCGCGGAGTCCGCACTCCGCAAAACCGGCAGACGATCGCATCCCAGCAGGTTTTGGAAGTTAACTCCTCGCGTAATGTCGCGGTCGAATAATCGTCACACGTCGTTCGTTTTCCTTGTTGTTCTCAGTTATGTGCTCACGACAGTCAGAACTCAAGTGGATGATGATCGTCCGTATCTTAATTTATACGGTCGGGATAGTCTCGAATCAGAAATTCCGAAAATTCTGGTTGATACCCTGGCCGGTGGAATCGAGTTTATGGTTAAAGGCGGTGAATTCATGAATGCAGAACCACCGGATGTGTCGCCTAGGTTTAACGAAGGTGCCAGGTATGATTTCATAGTGGTTGGTGCTGGTACCGCGGGTGCAACTGTCGCAGGGAGACTAGCAGAGATTCCGGGTATCAAAGTGCTTCTCGTTGAAGCCGGAAGAAGCGAGAGTCTGCTGATGGATATTCCACTTTTAGTGAATTACCTGCAATTCAGTGAGGACATTAATTGGAAGTATAAGACAGAACCCTCGAATTCGTACTGTCGTGGTATGAAAAATGGACAGTGCAATTGGCCGAGAGGAAAAGTGATGGGTGGTAGCAGTGTTTTGAACTACATGATAGCCACGAGAGGCAACAAGAAGGATTACGATCGTTGGGCAGAATTAGGAAATTTTGGTTGGTCCTGGAAGGATGTACTCCCATATTTCAAAAAGTTAGAAACAATGGGAGTTCCAGAATTTCGCAATGACAGTAAACACCACAATCTTCACGGCCCTGTCCACACGGATTATGCTCCTTTTCACACGGTATTGGCTGAAGCTTTCGTCAAAGCTGGCGTGGAGTTGGGCTACGACGAGGTTGACTACAATGGCGAAAAGAATACTGGATTCTCGTATCTTCAGTCGACCACAAAAAACGGTTATAGGTTGAGCAGCAGCAAGGCTTATCTGCATAAAGCAAAACTACGCAGAAATTTAGTTGTAACGAAGCATAGTCTCGTTAGCAAAATTCTCTTCAATCGAAATGGAAAACGAGCGATTGGTATCGAATATTACAAAGGTAACATCAAGCGCCAAGTTTTGGCGAAAAAAGAAGTGATCCTCTGTGCAGGTGCTATTGGATCACCACAATTGTTGATGCTCTCCGGTATCGGTCCAGCGAAACATTTGCAAGATTTGAATATAAACGTCATAGTCGATGCACCAGTTGGAGAGAATCTCATGGATCACATAGCTTATGGTGGTTTAATTTTTACGGTTCAGGAACCCATTGGCATAAGTATCGTAGATATGTTCAATCCAACCCTTCCGTATATTCGTGATTTTCTAATCGATAGAAATGGACCCCTCACTATACCAGGTGGAACGGAAGCTCTTGGTTTTATAAACGTTGACGATGATAACGACCCCGAAGATTATCCAAACGTCGAATTATTATTTGCGTCAGCTTCCGCTGCTACCATACCGATTATTGGTGAAGGCATCGGCCTTAATGATGAATTCTGGAAAAAGAGCTACGGCGACATTAAAGAAAAGTATTCTTGGACGATATTTCCGATGCTTTTGAGACCAAAGAGTCGAGGAAAAATTCTTCTTCGCGATAGTGATGTAAATAGCAAACCCAGACTGATACCGAATTATATGAACCATCCTGAAGACGTTAGGATTCTGGTGGCGGGTATCAGAGCTGCTATAAAAATCAGTAGAACAAAATCAATGCAGAAAGTCACTACTCGTTTCGTCGAAACTCTTGTCCCTGGTTGCGAAAGTTTAAAATATGATTCCGACGATTATTGGGAATGTGCAGTAAGGACCGTTACTATGAATATCTATCACTATTCTGGCACGTGTAAAATGGGTCCGGAAAATGATCCTACAGCTGTGGTAAATCCCAGATTGAAAGTAAGTAACAAAAAAAGAAAAAAAAAGTATTGATAGCACGTAGAGTCTTACGTCAAAGACAAGAAGTGACTCTTACATAAATATATTTCGAACTTTCATTCAGGTTATTGGAGTGCAAGGATTAAGAGTCGCCGACGCCTCGATTATGCCTGAAATTATGAGCGGGCATACTAACATTCCTACGTACATGATCGCCGAGAAATTGGCCGATATGGTGAAGCAAGATTGGGGCTACCGAACAGATCCTCTTCCATAAGTACCGAATCAAAGTGAAACGGACGCATAACGAATCACTTTTATCTGTACAACCGATTCCATTCAAGGTTAAGAATCAAGGACATGTTTTCAGTGATATAAAGTGAAGAGACAGAAGCAAATGGAACGAGTAATCTGCTATTCGTTGAATTTGCAATATTAACAATATAATTAATGAAACTCAATGACCAGTGGACCATAATTCATCTGGATATGACATAACAGTGATGTACTTAACAATCGCATTGCTGTATAGAAGTAAAAATAATTTACACCCTACGGAAAGATTTACTAATATTTATTATTACTTGTCGACATAAAATACGACAATTTTTTTTTATAATTCCGGAGTCATCGTAGCTCTCTCATCTATATTGTGGATGTATATATGTATAGGTATTACTAAGTAATACATATAGAACTCGAGGATCGACATATTAGTCCTTCTTTCTTGTTTGTGCTGATGATTAATTTGAACTCCACAATGTTTCAGATCAACATGAGACAATCACGTCATTGAGTAACTGTCTAGCATTTTGACCTCGAATCTATCATTAGAATTCATAAAATAACATATCATGATGAGTCGATCGAATATCGAAAATAAATTTACTTACCTCGAGTTTCTTCCTACTGATCCGAATTCAAGAAGAAAATAGAAGAAATAGTCACGTTGACGAACTTACCTAAAACAAACAAACGTTATATCCTGGTTAGTCGTTTTGCAAATCATTACGTGTTTTATATTGATGAAAGGATTTTTTTCTTGCGAGCGGATGCTGGGAACTAACAGATATGATCTAGAATAATTCCTGTCGTTGTATGCATATTTACTGATACAAGTGTTACGACAGTTGATAAGACCCACACATCGCAAATCTCAGTTGTAATAATTGTAGTATACAAATATCCCACCACACCTGCTGTACCAGGTAAACTGTACTTTCCATCGATACTGAGACTCGGAATGCACGGTAGAAAAGAAAAACGGGTTCCAGTTGTCGCATTCGACGTTCGTTAAGTATCAGCACCAAAGAACGAATTTTATTAAAGAAATCAAGAGATGTTACGATCATTTACTTTAATGACATTCGTGAAAGAAAATGTGCCAACACTGTTTCAAAATTCTATAAATTTTACACTTTTTTATGTGAACATAAATTACAATATTTATGTATCTGAATAATTGAATATGGGGACAAAGATGAATTTTTGTTGTTTTGTTTATATTACCGAAGAAAAATTACGATATTTATTGTTACGTATCGTTGAATATATTGTTAAAAAAAATAATAATAAATTGAATATAGACAATTGGTTTTTAAATTGATCCTGAGCTTTTCTTTTTTTATTTAGGTGTAACGCAATCATTGCCAATAATTGTATATCCAAAACACGAGAAAAAGGTGATAGGCTAATTTTCGTGGTAGGGACAGTCGTGTTCTATAGGTTGTTGGCTAGCGAGTTGACGTTACACCACGCTCTATCCATCCGAGTTTAATATTACGCGAGCATCTCGAGAAAGCGCATTTCACCGGCGGATCTTGAAGCGGAGAGGAGGTCGCCAGAAGTTTACAAAGTCCAGCACCCAGTCGCGTTTTGGCTGGCAGATTAAACGAACTTTCGTCGTCTGTGTAAGATCTGGACCATCAAAATCGGGAGACAATCCTAGGAAGTCTGTGGTGACTGTAAACTCTGAATAATCTTGCGAACAAGTGCGAAGACCGGAAAAATAAAGCGGTTGAACGAGTCTTCGAAGAAAACGCTGAGAAAGCGAGGTACTTTTTTTCTTTAAGTACAGTCACAAAACTGCATTCCCGATCAAAGAGTCCATCAAGTTCGAATTGAGAATTTTTATGGTTGGAATTTTTTTGTTAAAATTGAAATTGTAATATATGGATTTGTATGTGATTTTAGAGGTATTTAATAAACCGTGAAAATGCGGAGATAGATTTCGATGGATCTTGAGTAGAATTCAAAAAATTGGTCTCTCTGATATTCCAGAGAAAGTATTTTTAACTGAAGCTATCAAATCTGTGGAATGTAAATAAAAGTTACAAAATTGTATGGAGAGGAATAACGGAGTACGTTCACTTCCTATTTACAGTGCATAAAAATGGGCATGGAGAGAACGTTCGAGTAAAAATTCCTATAATATATAATAAAAATTGCCAAGACAGTGTGGTACACAAATGCCGCTGTCAATAATATGAGACATTTTCCTCCGCAGTGAAGTAGTTTTTCCTCATTTTTCCTGGAAAAGTTTTTTTTTTTTTTTACAA
>JABMBT010031579.1:0-13848 GCA_018906895.1 Odontocolon sp. PSUC_FEM 10030002
ATTATGTGATTTTTATATATGGTTTGATTACTATGATATTCCCACATAAACAAACATTTTAGTTATAGTAACCTCTGATTTGATTAAATTTCGTATACGATCTCGATCATCGCATCCGTGCGCTAAAGAAGAAGGGCGGGAGGGGACGGAGGTTGAATCGATACGTCTAATCCACAGTTATTTTTTTTATTTACAAATCAATAATCGTAAAATCTAAGATTTAAAAGTAACAAATCGTAGCATTGAAAAGCGAGGACGAGGAGATGCGAAGCAAGGTTTACAACCTACGGTTGAAATGCTCTTGTGGAATATCAGCTGATGCAATTTCATTCCCCTGAAAGCACGTGGAAGGAAACTCTACTACAAGAGAGTGAGAGCCATGACCTACCCTTACACATTAATTATAAGGGGAATCCTACCCCGCTCGCTCTTTCTCACTCCGGCACTCACCGTCTCGCTGGCATTCAGTCTCATCTTCTCTCGTTCTCGCTCGCCCCAAGCACATCAGCATCGCGAGAGCACCGCAGCCACGTAATTCCGTTCGCTTTCTCTCTTCGTCGCTCTACTCCTACAACTTCCTTCACGCTCAACTTTCCACCGTCGCCTCGTCGGCAACGTGCTCCTCTCTGCTCGCTCATTCAGGTCTCGGCGCGACCTTCAGACGGCCACCCTCAACGACGAGGGGGCTGGGGTGATTCCCATTACGAAACTAGAGCAACGCATATATATACTCCTCCAACTTTACAAAGTTTCGCGTTGACACAAATTATCCTGTAATTCCAGAATTTTCAGTTCGTATCTTCCTATCGACAACGTCATCTTCCTTTTTGATACATTTTTCTTTTTTTTTTGGTTTTTCGTTTTCAAAATAAGAATATGTAGAATATTTTTCGAGAGATAATCCGAAAGCTCCTCGACAACGAGAGAAACGATTCGCAGATCCGAGCACGAGTCTCTCGAGGAGCAACCTTATTTTCTTTCTCCTTGAGCAAACGAGCGAGCGAGCGGAGCATCAGCAGGCTCGCGACACACACATTTTACGTGGACTCTGACGTGCGTGTGCAACTGCACGAGATGAGAAGGAGAACGAGGAGTTCTCTACGTAGGACATATCTACAATATTGGATGTACGAATGAGCGTATACCGTAGGGATGACTCTGGGTGAGTAGACGGGTGTGGTGATTCCCCTCCTCCTGCGGAATGATAGCTCTCGTGGAATGGGCGAGAATGAGAATGAAGAAGAAGGAAAATCCGAGGAGGACGGAGAATGAGTCCCGACGACGACCCGAAATGGAACTGAGAGGTAAAGAAGAGAGGAGAAAAAGGTGGGATGCTGTGCCAGAGACGTAAGGAGGTAGTTGGAAGGCCTGGATGTCAGGACGTCAGTGTCGAGACTCTAGGATGCGAAGGGTGGAGTACAAGTTCTGCTCCTCCTTCTCCTCCTCATCCTTGGCGATGCTCCCAGGGGGTGAAGACGTCGAGACTCGCGAGTACCGACGAGGAAACGAGAAAGGGAGAGAGCGAGAGTTGAATTCTGGAATACGATGTGCCTGAGGGAGGGATAAAGTCTGAGGAATGGTGGGATGCTTTGAGCGAACTCAAAATAAAACGAAAATCCTATTCAATTCTTATAGACGTAACTAAAAACAAAATGGGTACCATTGAACAATATTCCGTTCAAGAATTTATCACTGTTCTTAGTGACACGCGATGCAAAAACAATCATACGTATCAGGGCATCGCAATGAAATCTCGATAGATTCCACGATTAATTTGTTTTTTTGCTCAAAAAGTTGAAAAGTCGAAAAGATGATTCTAAAATCCTTGAAAGCGTAAAACCGATTTCATCTGTACGTCGATCTTGAGAAAGACAGACAGGCAGGCAGACAGGAATGGAATTACAGTCTCCAATTCGTATGTGGGTTATACCGACGTCCTTGCTATTGGGGGTTGTGGGGTGGTTCGCGGGACCTCGCAGTTAGCAGAGAGACAGGCGTGAGTGAAGGAGCGAGCAAGAGGGAGCAGCTACGAGAAACCCTCTCGGGAGGGTTTCGCGTTTCTGAATTCGACTTTAAACCGCGTCGGGACTCGACAGCCTCTCCTTCTGCCAATGACGTCGGCTCAAGCCCCTTCTATTAGGTTACCTACCCTATCCTCTATCTACACTCGTCGGCACTATCCTCTCCCTCCCCCTTTGCATATACTATACATATACATGAGAGAATATACATATAGGTACATATATTTACCTATATCCTATCGTAGCTTACATCCTATCCTATTCCATCCTCAGCTTTTCCATCCCACTCTCCTGGTTTTCTTCTCGTCTCTCCCTCTCATCCTTTCCTTCTTTCCCATTTTTTTTAGTTCCTCCATTCGCGTCTCTCGTGCCAAGACGAGGATCTTCCACCGATACATAAGTCGTCGTCGTCTTCCTCAGCTTCCTCGTCTTCGGCATCGTCGTTGTACTAGTCGGCTGCTGATGTGCCCTCGAGCACAGACGTAAGGAAGTACGAGAACGAGACAGACAGACAGACAGACAGACGCACGAAATCCCGTATCCTGTCTCTTTCTTGGCTGTCGTTTTCTACTTCGCTTCCTTGAACTTATATCCAGCAACCCGATGAAAGACGCCGAGTCAGCTATCCTGAATACCCGGGCCATCACTGCGCAATTCTATACGCATTCAGAGCTTCAACATCCCCCGAGAACTCCTTTCGATACCCGCCCATACCCTTGTCGAATTTCAAACATGCTAAGAAAATGATAAAATGGTGCTTAAACAGCTCAGACGGTACTTTGCAGTCTGGATCATTGATTAGAAAAAAAGAAACGCCGAAAAAATGCCTAATTTTGAAAATCAAGAAATGAGAAAAAAAAGTTTACAAGATGGACATTAGGCATCTTTCACATAAAATCGACTAGTGGCGCTCCCTAAATTTGTTCCCTTCGACATTCACGATCCAATGGAAACGCATTCTTCTACTCGTTTCCCCCTGTTCACTTTGTCCTTCTTTCTTCTTCCTCGCTTTTTCAACTCTTCCTTTTAGGATACATACATTTTTACATTCGTACGTCCAAATCTACCAGAGCGAATGTTTCGTGGAGTAGAGAAAGAGAGAAAGAGAGAGAAAAGACACGTTCGCAATCAATAGGAAGTACCGGCTTTAGCATGACAATCAGCGATCAAATAAGAGAAACGTCAGTCATGGCTGTTCAGACAGGCACGTACGTTCTGCCTCCCCGTTACTCTTCTCTCTCACTCTCTTTTTCCATGTGACTCCAAACATCCGAATGGTCCCTGCGTATATTTCGTATTTGCGTATTACATCCAACGAAGACAAGACTTGTGTTCTTTAAATATGTGGGGATACCATCAGAGATGATGGCTAATCGAGATGATGACCATTGATGGTCCGTGCTGTAATCGATACGGTAACAATTGGTCATGGTTACCTTTTCTGTTATAATTTATTAGTGTAATTACTTTTTAAAGGACTTGGCGTCGAGACGCTATCTCGTCTCTTGATTATACTAGGACCCGGAAATTGGTGTTGGCGTAATTCTTAAGAGGCAGCACCAATTTTAAAATTAAAAGAATTAAAAGGTATTCTGTACGAACTGCCAGGTTTTAGTAATTTCATCTCTATCACCTTGTCTTCTGTATGTCAAAGCAGGTGATGGACCATTTCGTTTTACAGAAAAGCAAAGGACGATCTATAAGAAACTTCAAAGACATTCGAAAGCTGGAAGCCAATGGCGAATTCGTCAGGAGGTGAGGGCTGAAAATTGGAGTAAGATGACTCTTGCTAGTCTTCTGCTTTTGGTGATGTTCGTAGGTATTTCGTAAAAGAAAGCGGCAGCCCTCAAAGTGAAAATCGACCCTTCCGAATAATATGAGAGAAAAAGTCAACCGGATACACCGTAGGAATGCCAATAGTGAAAATGCAACGATGGCGAAAAAATTACACCATCCTATTTTTTTTTTGTGATGATGTCTATACAGTTTTCCACGTGGTTTACCAAGCATCTTATTGGTGCATCGTCTTTCGGGGTTGAAAGTAGCCTCATGGGATAAATTGCAACGAATGGTAGAAAATCAGGAAGAGGCTGGCACAAGCCCGAGCGTGGCTAGTCTTTCGGAAAATCGACGATATGAAAAACTGCCTGCTCTGGCGCCTTCTCGCCTGGCGTTGACTTAAAAAATAAGGATAGGCAGGCGCGAGGGTGTGGTTGGTGAAGATGCTGTTGGAAGGAAAAAATATTGAACTCAGCCGACTGGAAGGCTATAACCACCTCTCGTACACGAATCTGTATTTTTACCCGTATTGTAATAGACCTGTTAACGACGCAAGATTTTCTTCTTTTTCCAGTTTTCTGTCAAATAGCGGGAATCAAAATTATTAGTCATGGATTTTTCTTGCATTTCATGCGGCATAAACAATGAACAATGAATAAGAAGAAGGTAAAGAATGGAAATCCATGCAAATCCTTCTGTTAAATAAGATAGGGCACGCATCGCGGTATAGATAAAGGGGTGGTTTCGCGATGGATGGAGCGAGCGAAGATGTCGAGAGAGGAAGGGAAGAGATCCCATTACGCATCAGTTTACTTGGCGAATCAATTTCACCCGCTAAAAGCCGACTATAAATTCCAAGTGTAGCTAGATCAAACCCCCTTCCCCTCCACGCTGATTCGGCGTTTCTTGATGTTTTTCATTTTTTTTTTTTTCGATGCTTTCGCTTTCTCATTCTATTTCGTGTTTCGATCGTATGTACGACGTCGTGGTACCGAAGCTCTTCGACTGACTCTGACGGTCCCATACGGATCCCTCGTCGGTCTTCAAGTGACTAGCAAAAATAAAACAAAAACGAAAACATAAATAACATAACGAAAAACAAGATGACATTTCTGAAAGTCAGGAGTCTTTTGAATCTTCAGTTTTTCCTTTCGGGAAATATCTAAGATTGATGTACGTATACACAAAAATAATGACATTTAGTATATGGAGCACAAGGAATAAAAGATATGTAACAACGAAGAAGAAGAAAAAAGAACGCGAAGAAAAGAACGAAGAACAGAAAACACGTAGAGTGAATAAGACCCTGTATGCGTTACGAGAAAAAACACATAGGAAATCCGTTTAAGCCCCAATTACTCGACGAACGAATGGCTGCTGTACACTTCAATTTTTGTTACCTTCTCTCGTTCAATCCCATACATTTTCTCTCGCGTCTTGTATATCTCATTGCGAAAAGTCAATGACAAAATATTGAGATCCGGTTCTTTGGCACGTTCGTTCGTTCTGTTGCGCGCCCAGGGAAATACACGTTGCTTTGGAATAAAGTTTATAACCGTAAGATCAGGAAGGAAAGTACGAACGATCGAGTGGTAAGAGGTTGTCGCTCTGTCGGTGTGAGAGATCGCGCTATCTCAAGAGAGGAGTCTGAGGGAAAATCGTCGCAACGTCCGCCATCACCTTCGCCATTCAGCTAACCTCCAGCAAACGCGTTATCTCTGAAGCGGCAAACGAAAGAGTAAGAGAGATGGTTACCTGCTGCCTCGTCTAAGGGCTGGCTCGAGGAAAAGGGGTGGTGGTCGCGGCACGATCATCGGGCAAACTGTAGCTTCGCGTTTGTCGGGCGGGGGTGATAGATTGCCAGCTCGCCTCGACCAGACGCAGCCCCTGCCACGCTAGTCTGATCTCTTTCGAGAAAGAAAATGCTGGCCCACCACTAACCGCACGACGGGGATGCCGACTTCGGAATACCGATGCGTGCATTCTCTGGATCTTCAAACAGACTTCTTCTTTCAAGAGTACAAAAGAAATAAGAGATGCCCGTCGATGCAATGAACGACAGAACGTATCGGCTTGTATGATACATTATCGCATCTTTCTAGCTCATCTTTTCAAGATAAAAACGAGAATGCAAAATTAGAACTTACGGATGTTTTTTCGATAAACATTCGGAAACCTCGTTGAAATCTTAATATGTAATCCGACTGAAAGTAATCCTATAGAGTGATATTGGTTTATCAAATTTTATTATTCAAAGTGCGGCTCTTAATCGGCTCCGTTCATGTACATATCACGTGTACGATTTAAGGGGAAATTCGTGACAGTGTGTTAAAGGGGGGGGGGGGATGCTTGGTTCGCTGACTAGTAGATGTGCGACATACCTCGATCCAATAGGCGTGTAATCTACGGGGGTGTTTATGAGACGATGTAGCGTTTACACCCTCAGAGATACGTGCCGTGCTCTTTTCTTCTTCTTCTTCTTCTTCTTTCTTCCTCTCTCGTCTGTACAGAACGTTCAACATAGTATACACTTACGTACGTGCTCTTGTTGAAACTCGGAAATACTATCTACGCCACGAGTGTTTGCGTTTGCAACGTGTGTATATGTGTGTAAATGGTTGTGTATCTTGGCAGTACACACGTGGCCGAAAAGATAGCTGCGCGACGGTTGGATATTGTTAATCTTTGTGGCCCCGAAGAAGCGTGCTCCTTCAACGACGAGGAGGAGGAAGCGAACGAGGACGACCCCCTTGCTGATGGCGCCTCGTTGCTTGTGGATCCTTGAAATCGAAAATAGTCGAGGGAGAAAGAGCGAAAAAAACGGCAGAGGGTTACGAGGGGAAACGAGAGAGATAAGCCCCGAGAGTCTTTCCATGGATATGCACAAAAAAGTGAGGGATGAAAATTATGCTCAGGGGGGAAAAAAAATATGTTTCGCGTAAAGCAGATCCTGGAGCAATAACATTGGAAGAACAAAATGTTATTCAAAAACACAATAAAATTGAATGTCAGAAGAATATCGTGAATAGAACCTCTCGCGAGATCCGTGGTTCCATTTATTTTTGTACAGGTGAATTTTCAACCAGTTCAGAAGCAAAAAAAAATACGACTATAGAGAAACCAGAAAAAGCAGAAGGGACAAGAATCGATCCAGCGTATGAGCGTGTAAAGTCGCAGAATTAGCGTGATTTATACAGGACATAAACCAGAAGGGAGGGAAGAGTGCTAAAGTGAAGGGGGTGGGAGAGAGAATCGTAAAAGTTGGCAGATGCAGTGGCACGGCGTACCGATGCTGCTGATGCTGCTCCTGCTGTTAAACGGCGCCACCGCAAACACGCACATCTCAGGCTCATACTACAGTGGCTCGAGGTACCAAGCCCCGAAGGTGCTTTTGCGGCTCTTTCACGTCTCTCCGCGCCCAGCGATGCAAAGTTCTTCAACATCCACAGCAGTTCCGGGGTTTTCTCGTTCGTCCGTAGATCCGGTTCATACGTGCGCAAGTGAACAAGCTTGCCAGTGCTGATGCAGCTTCGGTTTCGATGCCGCCACGATGGAACCTGGCGCACTTCCGTCGATGCCTCGCGCCATCGTCGCAGTGGTAACGACCCCATAAAAGTTGGAAGTCTACCGAGCGCAGGAGCAGCAAGCACCCTGGGTCGTGAACCCCCAGAGCTCTCTCACCGCGAAATCGACGTGTACAAGTTTCCTGTGGTGTGTCCTGGCTCACATGCGAACGAGCGATAGACGTACGCGTGGAAATTTACAACCCCCTTACGGCAAATTCAAGCGGATATATGGTAAATGAAGAAGAGGATGAAAGGATAGATGGGGGAAATAATGATAATTTCATCTCGCTGTTTAACCAAAATACTCATTCTACATACGTACTGATTGTACTCCAGGCAAATTTGCTGGCACTGTTATTATTGTTTGTTTGTTTTCTTTATCTTTTTTTCTTCTTTCTGTTTCGTTCCGTCGCGTTTACCGGCGGTAAGGTAGACGTACACGCGGGTACACCAGAGAGAAGAAGAAGAATAGATGCTTCGAGGATGGAGGTGGTGGTGGGGCCTGTATGTGCGTAACGACGAGAAAAAAAAATAAGACCACGTATACGTACGTTACGCGACGCGAGGAGGAAGCATCCTCCTCGCACAGAAGAAGAGGGTAGTATGAGGTATTATTCAGTCTCTCTCTTTGCCGACAAAGGAGAACTTTCGTGGCACCCGCCACGTTCGCGTACGTGTACCGAGATAAAGGAAAAAAAACGGAAGTAAAGCGAGAGAGCAAAAAACCGAAGGGGGTTCTGAAGGAAGGAAGAGAGGAGAAGGAGGAGTAACGGAAAACGGTGGACTACCCTAAACACGCATCTCTCATACGTCGGATAGAAAATCAATACTGTCTCAGCGGATTCTGAGCCCATTTCCCGTTCTCTCTCCTCCGTTTGCTCTCGTGCTGCCTCTGCAGTATCTCGATGGGGTTGTTCGCTATCTTTCTCCTTCTCCTGTCCGTTTATCCTTTTCCCCGATGCTGCCAACGTTCACTCCTATGACAAGGATGTAGAAATACGTTCGCCAATTCCAGAAAATTCAAGACCCGTAACTCGTGTCTACGTATTCGTAATTCATCTAAAATTCCATGCCTTTCCGCGAGTTCACACAATAGATACTCACGAGCGAGATTTTTATTGGAAAATGGAACTGAGCTTGAACTTGGTCTTTGGATTATCACAATCGGGGTGATGAGAGAAAACTAGCGGCGAAGTGCGGATACGGGACGGGTATCCGTGGTGCTCCAGTGTTCAATAATTAAGTGGAACCTGTTGCGCACTTCTCGCACCACTTCCATCCAACACCCCCACCACTATTCCGGTCACCCTCTCCGTTCGCGCCAGCTTTCTGTGCTTTACTCTCTCTCTCTCTCTCTCTCTCTCTCTGTCTTCTCCCGTTCAGCCTCCATTCGGAATACCCCGTTGGCGCACCACATTTAAATTCATTATTCATAGCAATTAAGGCTTCCCGTTACTAACACCATGACCTCGTCAACCGGTTTTACTCTATCCTTTACATTAGTATTTAACAGGTCGTCCCTTTAACAGTAAAGCAATGACAGATACCATTATCGATTTAGTCAAGCTCTTAACGTAAAGGAAGGTAATTCATCCTCTGGATTACTGCATGAACGCACCTCTGCACATCATTTCCTTGAACGAAACATTCACGCAGCGATAGAGAGTCTGTATCGGCGAGTAATCAGTATATGGAGAATTATGAAAGGGAGAACAGAAGCGAACAGTCAAGTCACCAGTCAGTAACCCTCGTCGTATTCTTCGTCGTACTTGTATACGAGTTTCTCCATTTACCTTATTTGCTCATATAAAATATTGATCTCTGTAGACACAGAGTAGAGAGTTTTCTTCCTTCTCTCCGACACACCGAGCATATCGTTCAGCCATTCCCGTATGTCACGGATCCAACCAAGCCTCGAACGCTCGACGACCCAATTCCGGCCTGCCTTTCAACTTTCACCATCATATCAGTCAGTGGAATTCAGAGTCTCTTCTCCCTTCTTTCTATCCTTCCAGATCTTTCATCCCTTCCCAACACACATGATTCTGATGTTGCTGCTGCTGTCGTTGACGGGAACGCAATACCATCCCCCAAACCTCCCGCTCGTCGTCACACAATTGTCAGGAAAGCTGTCCTTTCCAGCACCAAATCTCTCTCTCGCTTCCTTTTCATTATTCCTTCGCCCTCCATGTATAATATATATTCCTGATACCACTGCTCCGATGCTCCTACATGTCACTACTGCCTCATCCTTTTCCTGTCTTCGCGCACCTACCAGCCCTACACGCAGACTGTCGACAACCGAAGAAGAATATGACGACGACAATGTCGACTTCGTAGAAGACTCGTCCCAAGTATCAATTTTGAAAATAACAATCTCCATTCCCTTTGCCTTTACCTTCATTCTCGTACTCTCTCTTTCACTTTTTCACCCGTATGCTTTTTCTCTCATACCTCGCTACTTTTCTGCTGCTTTTTACTCTTATTCCTTTTCCTCTGTGATACTCAACAACTCTGAAACCGGCTTTTCTCTACGATCTTCGGGGGAGAGAGAAGAGAGAAGAGAGAAAGCTCCTCTTCATCCGGCTTGCCGACTTGAGTGTAGGGAACCAGAGGGTGTAGTGCTGTGCACCTGTAGTTGGATACGAAAGGAAGCTTGTCTCCCGTTTCTCCACCGTCTACGCCGGTAATGGCACTGACGTCTGCCGGAATACGAAAAATCCTATTTCACTGGGTCTCTCGCCCAGCGAGTAACCTCCCAGCATGCGAATAGCTAAGAGAGAAGAGAGAGTCTAGCTACAGACGAAGCTCTGCCACTCAAATATCCGGCACCGCTCTCTCTCTCTCCATCCTGGTAATGTCGTGTACGTTTGGTTTTGGTGTTCCGGGGGATCCGATGAAACCCCTTTACCATCTACCTTCGAAATCGAACACGGACCACTTCGTTCGTTGCTTCTTTCTCGCAGATGTTGAAACAGTCTAGACAAAATCGAATCGGACCAGTCTTTTACAAGACCTGACTTTTACAAGTCGCTAAGCAAAAATGTCTGTCAAGAGACTCAGGCACTTACAGCTTCTGTCACAGTAGTGAAATTCAGCATTCATCTGGCATCGTGGAATTTCTCTGTACAGCGCACTCAGACGAAAGATCAAAACTATATTTTCTATAGAAAGATTCAATTTTATTGCTCAGGAAACAGAGAATGTCCCAATTCTATAATCCAAAGATTATATGTCTTGTAAAAAGGAGTACAAAAATAGTTGGATCACCTGCTGGTCTGCGTGCGAGATATATCGGTATCTCTCTAAAAGTCGACGTCATGCTATATCGATAATATTGCCATGTTGGAGACTGCAGATTCGATATAAAAAAAGGAAACGAGTGTACCAATATAAAAAGTGATTTGTACAATCACTTACAATTCAATATGTACAATATAAGTACATAAGTACTCTGAAAGTGACGTACCCCATATCACTCTCATCTCTTAGTCTTTATCTCGTTTGCACGAAAGGGACAACCTGTCCCAAAGTCCTTACATCTTACAAGCCGTCTCAAACACGTCGAAATTCATAATTTCCCTGAGGCGTCATTCATCATCATCATCATCATCATCGTTCCTCTCTACATCTCCTTCTATATAGCCACCACAACCAATTTACCACAATCCAATTTACAAAAATACTGCTCACCTAACACAAAACCAATTTTCATCATTTTCTTTTTTGGAGCACGCTCCGATAATTCTAATATCACATCGATTTGGTGTATTATACGTTTTTTTCTGATAGAGCGTAACAACGAAGGAGAGAAAGAGTCGAGTATCACCAACGTGAGATATGCCCGAGGATCAAGGATGTTCAGATGCGATGAATATATACGTATATATCGTATATCCTTATCTTACTATATCCCTGCAAAAGAATCCCGCACCCTTAGTGGTTGAGCTAAACCCACTCGTTCTATATCCCTCGCCTCTCGCGAAACGACTCGAAGACTGAACGAGCGAGACGTCGAGATGTGATGCTGTTGAGTCGCCGGCAGTAGTTTTGGAGGACAAGTTTCGCGCACCCGACGGCCTCCTGCTCCTTCTACCTTTTCCTAATATCAAGCATCATCGCTCATCCCTAACAGCACAGCATATAGTACATCCAGTGGCAGCTTGGTTAAGCGCACGTTGGAAGCCCATCCAGTTCTTCTCCACGAATCCCCCGGCTTCTCGTTCTCTCACTTCAACCCTCGTTACAGTTCTCATCCTTCGCCTCATCCCTCATCCCTGCATGACATTACTCCGTTCTTCGATGAAAAATACACAAAGAATGCGTTCGAGGATATTTTCCAGACGACTCCATTTTTATTTCCAGCTCCATGTATGAACCAGCAGTAGCAGAAATAGAGACACGCATTCCTGCTATGGCGTCCGACGTTTTTCACCCCACCCCTATACACACCCGCCGTTGTATGCATGCGCGCCATACGAGTTCTCGATCCTACAGCGTTGGTTCCCCAACTGATAGGTTGTAGGTTGAATCTGCATTCATCCCTCTCTCTCTCTCTCTCTCTCTCATACAAACGTATATATTTTGTACTCGAGTACGATGCCTGCACCCCACATATCTGGAAGATTGAGGGTAAATGAAAAGTCTGCTAGCTGACGTGAAGGCGGACTACCGATGGTACAGAGTTGGGTATACTCCATATAGGTACGTTGACTGACGTACACGCACGGAGGGATTGACACTAAAGTATATATAATTGCTCGCATTTCCGTCAAAAAGAAAAAACTCGTAAGATCGAAAGTGCTTGAGGCAATACAAAAGCGAGAGAATCGTTCTAAGGTATAGTCACTGTCTGCTATATATACTTTCTAACTGTTTCAGTGAGAGAATACTTTTGAACATAGCTTGAGTAAAAAAAAATGTATATAGTGTATAGAAGTGACATTTCTCTCTCATTCACTCTTTCTTTCTCTCCAGAATGGCGTACCCTCGTGTTTTCCAGATCCTCGAGGCATACATATTTTGCAGACACCATTCTGCCTATCTTTCTGAAGAGCAAGCACGAGAGAGAAAGACGGAAAAAGCATCTCCCTCGGGGAACCCATCCCGGTAACACTAGCTACAGGGTCACCCAACCACCCCCTCAGCCATCCTCGCGGAGTGTGAGGGCACCGACAACCCTCCGATCAACATCTCGCACGGACTCACACGCGCGTATATAGTATATATCCTGGAACATATATAGCATACCTAGCAGAGGGTTACGGAAGAGAGATACGAGAAAGAATCCATAAAGCATCTACCAGTAGGTATCACCAGCCGCCTCTGGGATATCGACTCTCTTTCTCTTCCACCTAGGATCCTTCTCGTCGATCGCAAAGGACCCGGGGAAAAGCGAGAGGAAACTGAATCCAGGAGAAAGCTTCGTGGATTTTCGAGTTCGAACGCGAGGCAAGAACCAGGGTCTAGCAACCCCCTGTATATGTCAAAAAAAGAGAAGTAAAAAAAAATCGTCGAGACACGTCGCTGGAGCACGCTCAGAGCATTCTCATTCCGCTCCAAGGACCTTGATAATTGTCACCCTTACGAGAGGTCGTAAGGATCACCCCTTCGAGCTTTGAGCTTCGTACTTTGATTCAAATATAAAAGGCATGACTTTTCATCTTGCTTTCGTGTACTTTCTCTTCATTCTCATTCCGATTGTTTTAAAAGGGAGAAAATCATTTGTAACTTTGGAGTTTCTATGTATATTTCTCATCGTAAACAAGTCGAAAATCGTTCTTTCGCTCCAATTGGACTGTATGCGTCGTGTTATCAGAAAATGCTAGACCAGAGCCACGAAATTTATCCGACTTTCGTCTATTTCTCTGGAGAAAGAGAGCGAGCAGGCGACTCTCGATGGAAAGAGGGGAGGATGGCGCTCTCATTTTATTATGTCCCGGCTGAAAGGTAAAAGGTAAAAGGTCGCGGATGGCTGCGAGAGCCATAGTATGGATAGAAAGAAAGAGTGGGAGGGAAAACTCGGAGGTGGATATGCTCGCGATACCAATTTCCCATACTCGCTCACGTGTGAGGCAAAAATCGCGTGTGGGATAGAGACAAAAAGCGAACGAGAGAGACGGAAGAGTAGGTAAGCCAGGGTTGACTGCGCTCCTGGAGCTGGATACGGAAGGCACCAACGAAAAGCGAGAAGAGAACAGAACGATGAGGACGAAGAAGCTGGAGGAGGTCGCGGCTCTCTTCACATATGAAATTCCAGCAACGTATCGTACGTCGTATGCCGTTCTTCCTCCGCTTCGAGAGAACCCGCTTGCCACTCCTGCCACATCCCCCATCGCCCTCGCACCTCTCTCGGATTCCCAATGTCACCCCCGTGGAATAGAAGCGTGCAATGCTTTCCGTGTGTGTTACCTTTTCTTTTTTCTTTTTTTTTTTTTAGACTATTTCGTATTCAACGCGTTGGATATTTCGTGCATATATTT